>QAPG01000132.1:0-101238 GCA_004366825.1 Colletotrichum spinosum | reverse complement strand
ATTAATAGAGATAATAATATTACTAATACTTTTATAAAAAATATACTAAACTATACTTTTAAGTAATTTATTAATTCGAATTAAACAACTATTCAAATAGAAAGATAAGTAACTTAAGTAGAATAAATAAATAGGTATTTAGGTATTATTAAAATAAAAGGTATAGATTACTAAAAGTACGGTTTTTTATATAAATAGATAGGTATTAAGATATATAGTAAAAAGAAAAAATTACTAGTATTAGTTATACTATATTATAGGATATATAGTAACTATACGTATTACTATATATATAGTAGTATACTTTCTACACCCTATTAGTAATAAGTACTAAGTACTTAGTACTAGTTATAACTATATATATAACAATTAGTAAGTAATTACTATACTATAGATCTAGAGCTTTATATAATACTACGCGTTATATAATATAATAATAATAATGATAATTAATAACTAGGATACTAGTTTGTATTTATACAGTAAGATTATATATAGTATACGTTACCCTCTAGATTAACTAATAATAAACTTCTACTATATTTTATTATTTTATTATAAAGCTTTATAAAGTCTATAGTATATTTAGCTAAAGTATTATTAAAAAGAGTAGTAGAAGGAATATATAAGAAGTATTTAAATTATCTTAGAAGCTATAGGTTATTATATTTATACTTTACTTCTTATATATAAAGAAGCTTTATATTAAAAAGACTATATATTAATAAGACTAATAAGAAGAGTTAGAAGTATAGTATTAGTATTAGGGATATATAAGCTAACTAGTTATACTACTACTATCTTTTTTCTACTACTTATAGA
Source organism: Colletotrichum spinosum (assembly GCA_004366825.1). Lineage (NCBI taxonomy): Eukaryota > Fungi > Ascomycota > Sordariomycetes > Glomerellales > Glomerellaceae > Colletotrichum > Colletotrichum spinosum. The sequence continues at coordinate 100,416 of QAPG01000132.1, read as the reverse complement.
AGAGTTAAAATAAACTCAATCTTTTAAGTATTAGGTTTAACTTTATAGATAGGTAGTATAGCTTCCTAATTATTTTCTATAAAATCTTTAAGTTATTTAGGGAATTTTTTAATATTTATTTAAAAAGAAGTATAGTATTTACTAATTTTAGTAATTTCTTCAAATATCTAAGAAGTAAATAGGTCTTATTAAGCAATCTAGTATAAAATACTGAAAATCCTTTTTTATTTATATTAATCTTAATACTATAAAAGAAGAAGAAGTTTTAAATATAATAAGTAATTTAAGTATTTATAAGTTACTATATCAAAATAAGCTAGTCCTTAAAGTTATCTTTAAATATCTAAAAAAGCTTATAGCTATATAATTTTAAGTAGTTATAAAATATAATTTAGTATACTAAGTATATTAAGATAGTAAGAGTATTTTTATCTATAAGGCTTTTATAATTAATATTTTAGATCTATCTAAATAGTATTAAATCTAGATATTAGTAGAACTTTATAAGTATAAAAATACTACTTAGTATAACTATAATTATTAAAAGGGTATTTAGAATAAGTATTTCCTTAAGGGTTAGTAATTTAGATTTTATTATAAATATTAAGATAATAAGAGGGGATGATTAGATTTAGCTATTTATATAAAANGTTATATAAATTTCAAGAAGTTAAAACTAGAAATACTATAAATCTCTAGTACTATAGAAGTTTAATAAGATTTAATAAGGTTTATTATATTTACTAAACGTATTTTAATAAATAATAATTAAAAGTATAAATTTAGAAAACTCTTTAAAAATACTACTAGGAGTATATTTTAGTTTAATTAGAATAAAAACTTTTAATATAATATTTCCACTTAAGGTTTATAAAAATCTTCTAAAATATTAATATATTCTTTAGAATATCCTAGTTAGGATATTAAAATAAGGAGAATCTAAAATATCTAAATAATTAGTCTTATAATCTTTTATTTTATATAAACTTTAAATATAGTTTTTTATAGTTACTTCTTCTACTATAATTAGCCTTACTAATTTATAGTATAATAATAATAAATAAATTAACTACTAATTAGTATTAATTAATCTAAAAAGTAATATATACTATATATAATCTTACTATATAAGTATAAACTAGTATTCTAATTATTTATTATTATTATTATTATATTATATAGCGCGTAGTATTATATAAAGCTCTAGATCTATAGTATAGTAATTACTTACTAACTACTATATATTTAACTATAGCTAGCACTAGGTACCTAATATTTATCACTAGTAAGGCGTAGAAGGCATACTGCTATATATATAGCAACATATATACTTACTATATACCCTATAGTATAATACAACTAACAATTAACCTAAGTAAAATTTAGTAATAATATATAATAGTAGTTATACTACTAAATCTATAAACTATATATTAACTTAATTATAACTTATTAAACCTTATATATTATAGAAGCTCTTAAGTATAAAGAATAACTATTTTAAATTACTATTAATTAATCCTTAATTTCATATGAAGTAGTACCCTTATAAAAGAAACTATAGAAATAACTAGGAAGCTTTAAATAGTCTTTATAATTAGAAATTATTTTAAAAATTAATAGTATAACAATCGCTATAAGTTTACTATTAAATAGCCGAATTAATATTATTTCTATAAAAAAAACTATTATTTAAAAAGATGTATAAATACTACTATAATTACTACTTAAAATTCAATTAGTATAGATATCCCTATATTTTCACTAGTAATTTCAATAGTAGTAGCTATTTTAAGTATTACTATTACTTCTAATATTATCCCTAAGTGTTTAGTAACTATTTATTATAATAAAACCATTACTAAAATCCCAACTTTATCCTTCTAAAAGATAGAAGTTAAAGAATTATAAAGGTTTATAGCTAAAAACTTAGTAAAAGAAGGTATAATAATAAACAATAGGTCTCTATAAATTATAAGACTTCAACTTAATAGGCTAACTAGTAGTAACTATAAGAAGGCTTTTATCCTATAGTAATTTAAAGCTACTATATTATATAATCTATAACTATATAGTAATCCTATCCTAGCTATCCTAGCTCTCTATATAAACTATAAAGTATATCCTTACATAATTTTACTTAAAATAAAGTTTTTAATATAAATAGGAACTATAATCCTATTTATAGTTAAAATAATTTTAAGAGGTCTAACTATTCTCCTAAAGTCTAGTTAAAATAGTAATTAACTATCTATAGCTTTATTTATAGTTATAAGAAATACTTCTTAATATCTCTTATTAATATATATAAGAAAACCTTCTATAATTAGTTCTAGCAGAATAACTAGTAAAATAATCTATTATATAATAAGTAGATAACTACTTTTAAATAATAATAAAAGCTTATATACCTTATTACTAACTAAAAGTATTCTAAAGAAGATGAAATAGTAAAAAACCTTACTAAAAGAAAAAACCTTATAGAATAGAGTATTAATAAAATTAGTAGTATAGTATAGTAAGTACTAATAGTACTTGCTAAGAAAAGTATGTAAGAGGGAAGGTTGGGGAAGGAGTATTCCCCCAACACAAGCGTTATTACTTGACCTGTTGGTAGTGGAAAATTCCATTTCAAGATGGTTCTCAATTATCAGGAGGGAAGTTAGTTAACTGAAAGTATATTAGATTCTTTCATAAGTTGAATAGCATAGTACTTCGAAAAGACAGAATCCCTAGCCAACGTGTTCATGTGTTATCAGAATACTGCTCTAGTTTCATTCAACACACAATCACCCAGACTTATATAAAATACCACGGTCATTGTGAACTCTCTATATAGATAGCGTGATCGACCGTCCTCGCGGATATCTAGGGTAGCTCGTCACGAGGAAATAGCACGCTGAGCCTCCAGGAAATTGAGGGTTGGTATCTGCAGAAGCTGGGCTTTTGTCGCACCACGAGAAGGGCATTGAAGTATTAACGGGTCACTCCTGTCCTAGTGACGTGCGAAAAAGTCTTGCGTAAAAACTTATTGATAACCAACTCGTATAATATCTCTACACAATCCCAAACACCAACATCCTAGCTGTCTAGGTGGCGCACCAGCCGGGGTTCATGTTGACACGCTCACAGATGATAACTCCAACAGACAAAGTAGTTCTCATGTTGTTTTGAATAACTGAATTCACTATTAGTTTTTTTACGGCTTCAAGGCGTCAATTGGGACGGTCAAACGAGCCCAGCAATACATTCGCGGCTTGTAGAGGGATCTCTAGCCTGGAAAAGAAGTGGTGTTTCGCTACCAAGACGCGATGATTTGGGTTGACTTACTTTTACCAGGGACAACGACGTGGACAAAAGGTCTCGACTGGCGCGACTCATCATCGATACACGAGGTCATAACCCAAGTGAACTTCGAGCCGCCCGGAATTCCCAATTCCGTCGCGCGGTTCTTGAGAGCCCACTCAAGGGAGCTCTTCTCTGAGGTGGAGGGCACACCGCTGGCCCAGCAAGACATTTCGTCCTGCGCCGCGGCGGCGCTGACCAGAGAAACGAGGATAGTTGAAACAGAAAGCTTCATCTTGTAAACTTGTGGTAATGAGTGTATCGAAACGATGGGAAGAAAGTCAGTGACTTTGTGGGAAGGTTGTAGCCATTGTCTTAGGTGGGGCATTTCCTGCCTTTAAATAACCCGGTGTTGTTGAGTCTACGTCGCAGTTGTCGTAGAATGCCCGCGGTAAGCTACTAACAGAAGCGGTTCCGGACACTTTCGGAAATCCGAAAGTATATTATACTTTGACTGGACCCTGTTGCAGACGTTCGAAGCTACCTGCTCTCTTTCCTTCGGAGAATAGTTGAGGAAGGTCTTTGGCCAATTCCGGAGTTCTGGTTGATAATTTAATCAATTGTGTTCGACCTCCTAATCAGTTTTCACACTCACTAGTGTCTTCAAATCGATGACAAGTCTGAGACTTTCTCTTTCGCATTCGGTCTGAGTTGGAGTAATTACTTGTGCCTCTCTTAGGTTGGCCAGGAAGTTAACATTAATTGTCTTGGAGAACCTTGGACTATGTCATGTGCGAGCCTCTTCGCCGTGACTTCAAACTCACTTGATATTGGGTAGTGTCGATAATAAGATCATTATCTAGTATGCTATACAAGTATCTAAACACTTCAACACTCCTCTTTCTCCTTTTCCAAAGCCAGTATCAGCTTGAGGTGAGTACGTCTTACTGTTACTGCGATATACTTCCTGACTCGCGTGCTACTGTCGTAGATTGGAATCGGAGAGATACCTAGGAGCCTAGGGTCCGCTGGTCTGCAAAATAAGGACAGTCGATGCTCTCAGCAACCCTCCGTATCTACCTGACTACAAGATAGAAAGAGTCGGTTCATATCTCTCATGAAATACGTACGGATTTGCTCTTGGAATCGTTTTCAGGCTGCTAATACCAACCCATGCATATACTAATGTGAGAATGTGATACTATTTTTCTCGGTCTCCCCACCTATGAGGCCGATCTAACGCGGCAATGCTGAGGACTTCAGACCTGACATGTATATATTCACTGGATTCCGAGTTTCAATATGAATCTGGAGGCCTTATCTCATATATTACACTCTTCGGACCATCGCCGTTGACCACTGGCTCTTCCTTCCAGGTTGTTGAAGGGTTTAGCCGCGTCATGGAATAATGCGGCTGCATTCCCTTACCGGAGCGTAGGATCTGGGTATACCCGGCGGCGTTCTACTTATACCTGGTTGGCGTAGTACCCCTAGCAGCACCAAGCGCTGAGGGTGATGGTATCATTAATGGCCGCTGTCGGGTGGCAGTGCTACGAACTTGGGGTCAAACCCCAAGAAGACAGATGGGGGCAGGGAAGAAGCTGGTCCGTTCCACGATCGTGAACCGAACTGGCTCCGCAGCAGGGACGACAAGCTTTGGCCAACCCCAAATCCCATGCGGCTGGATGGGAAAAATTGTTCGGACAGTACAGATCGTTATTTTTAACCCCAGGGTCAAATTTGCTGGTCAAATCCACCTCGGCAACCTCAAGGCAGAATAAGCCAGTGCTTTTGTATGTGCCTTTATTGAAAGGTACAAACCAACTGCGATCTCGAAATAACTTCAATACCTCGAGGGCTAGCCAGCTGTATGTATGCCGCCCCGTCTACGCAGCTGCCTTCTCTACGCATGGAGGGCACGCATCAAGGATGAGAGGCCCCCTTTTTGATACTCTAAACAGGTCAATGCCCCGAGGTATGGGGTTATACAGGCTGTGGAGACTGGACTGATAATAGCCATGGGGCGAGTGGTTAAGAATAACGATCTGTATGGTCCGAATAACTTTTCCCCGGCTTGAAGATAAATGCGGTTTCATAACACGACAACTTCACCATCGTCTCCGCGTGATCCTCCACGGTACCCATTCCCACCAGTCAATCTCGGTTCTCGCAAATCCAAAGCGGAAAACACACCACCTGGGGCCACGTCATCATGCAACTCTGCATCAATCCCCGACAGTGCTTCTGTCCACGCCCAAATCTCGCTCGGCTGCAGACTCGTGGAGTGCGAGTGCTGGCCAACCCGAGGCACGATGTCCGGCGCTTCGTACAACCTGAAGCCGCAGCTCAGCTCTTCTCGCGGCCATGGGGCTTGTTCTCGTCCTTTTTAGCGTCATCCTCTCCCCATCGACGGTGGAAATGATCTTCGCCGCCTGGTACATTCTCAGACATGACGGGAAATCAGTCAAGTGTCGCTGGCGGCGCTTCTGATGTCCATAACCTCCTGTCTTTCTCGATGCCCTCGTGGGTGAATGAAATTTCGACGTCCAAGTGCCCACGGCCTCTGAATGTCGCTGGGCAATGGAGTGACGCGGAGATTCTCGGCGCCCCAGGGTTGTAGTTCAGTCAAGTTCTTGAGATCGCATACCGCAGTGAATAATCGGATACTCGCAGTCATTCAAGCGCTGGCGATGAGGGGGAGGGAGATACTGCGGCGGCTTTCCTTCTCCTTCGTACCTTACTCAACCGCCGCATGAAAATTTCCGAGTTTGCTTCGCTGAGTCCGAACTTGGCTTTTCTGGCCGCTCGACCAGGGCGCATCTTCTTCCACAGCTGTAAATGGGAGGAGTGTCCCACAAGGCATTACCCTTTGAGGCTGGTCATGAACCCTCGCCGCACGCGGTCGTGACCTGTAGCCGGTTGAGGGAAGTCTCTCAGCCTTCATCTCGTGTCCTATATTGTCTTGACCAGGTTGTTTCCCATGCCATCATATCACTCTCTACACCCGGGAAAGACCAGCGAGTACGTCTCGCCCGCTTTGAGTACGCGGTAGTAACGCTCAGGGAGGTCCATCCATTGTGTTGACATCGACTCTCCACGCCCAAGCTCGTAGAGATCGCCCTGATAACTGTTGGAAATTACCAAGTTTTCGATCTCGCTCCCCGGCACTTTGATGCGACCCGTGGTGGTGTCCACAAAAAGTGCCTCAAAGCTACCGTCCTTCTTGTGGCGTACGAGCATTAAACCTTCATCAGTAAACGTATTAAAATACATGGACCGGTAGAAGGCGCAGCTCCGGGACTCTTCATCGTCATCTCCAGCGCGGCGTATAGTCGTCATGATTGGGTAGGGTATTGTGAGAGACAGGCGCTGGCTGGCTTCAAGTTCTCAAGTGAGGCGGGGCGCATCAGGTCTGGGTGTCAGCTTGGATGCTGTCAAGTAGGTAGAGACGGGACTCGGTCTTCTTGTTTGCAGCCCATCTTACCGAAGCGTACATATGAGTGTAAACTCAAGTCCCCCATACGAGCCGTTTTTCAAATACTAGGCAAAGTGAAGGGGAATGTCTGCTTGACCCTGGCATCGTGGCCACCTACCATTTCAAACTCAGGCACCAAGGCCGGCAGGGATAGGCCGAAGAATAAGAGGCTGGAAACATCACAGATCCCCGCTGGCAGATAACATACTTTGAATACCTCTCGTCTACACGTAACCAGAGCGGCTCGACAGGCTGGCTGGCTGGTCTCGTGCAATCACAACCTGCTGATAAGAACATTCACCGAGGCTTCGACAGTCGACCAAGGCTAATCATGGTAAACGTTTAAATATGCGTCGACTTCCGATGGTCTTTTCTGGTACTCAACGGGTTAAATTGTTGCTGGGAACCAGAGCAAAGAACTCAGAACGGTCTACTTCATTTGGTTGGTGTCCTTGAATCTCGGCCCAATCCACGTTGTTCACGAGGGAACCTCGGCTCGTGATAGCTTCGAGCATTAACTAGAAAATAACCTTTGACATTCTGATTTTCCGGCACCCCTCGGGCTCGTGCATATGTCCAAGTCATCACGATCGTCTTATCACGACCGTCAACTGACTTGCATTCCCCCCTCAAATACTACGTCGCTCAGCAGCCTTGGAACACCCGTGCGAGTGATCAACCGCAACGGTCGCTGAGCTGTCTAAATTTACACAGCACGAATCGACTGCGCCGTAATATCTGCACGCGCTGAACATGTTATCACCGGATATGGACACCCCCTTACCCGCAGAACACCAATTATTAGTATAGCCAAGCAGATTGTAGCGACCTGATAGTAGTGTCAGTAGCCTGGCCTGTTACTGAGGAAAAGTCAGCGCATCGCACGGGGGCAAGACGTACGCATCACAAGCGAAGGACCGAGTCGAAAAATTGGTGCTGCCCTCCTGCAGGCGTTCAATTGCAGGTCGTCAGTTGACGCTCTACCAAACTGCCCCGCGACTTGTACGCAGGTACACGCATCCCATGCCTTGGCGTGGACGCTGACGACAAGCCTTTTTGCCACGTTAGGAAGCGGTCCTGGAGTGATATAGCAGTTTGGCCCCTAAAGTGACTGCGGTTATACTGACAACGGGACAATCATCGTGTGAAGAAGCATAGCGACGAGATGTCTTTGCAGAGGATAGGCGAGTATTTTATCAGAGAAGAGGCCAGTGTCTTAGCGGAGAAGAGACGAGCACTTTGGCAAAGGAGAGGTGAATAGTTTAGCAGGCAATAAACAGCCGCAGATTAGAGGAGGAAACGGGACATTTTATAGATAGCATTCCCATTCTCAACAGTATCGTTGTGAAAGAAAATCTGACAATTGCGAATACCAAGGTTTACAATCTGGAGCGAACGAGTGCTGCCGTGTCAAAGATAAAAGGTAGTAGTCGATACTGTCCGCGGAACATGAATTCTGTACTTGTTCGTGATGTTTCCTAGTACTCAAGACCTGGGCTGTTTGTTCTAGGATGGATGTTTCATGCAAGAGTGGGAAACTTGGCCGCAATTGTATTTCTCGGCGACCTTCACAACATTATCGAGCGGCAGTCTCAACCTTGGCATCGGGAGATATCTCTCAAATAGAGAGACTCCAGCTATAAACAGCGTAAGCGTTGCGTGTAGTCAAATTCTACTAAGCTTCCACGTGCTAAGTTATTGCCCTTGGGACGACGGTAGCTGACGCGGCTTGCCTGATTTGTCTGGAAGCTTTCAAGTACACATAAGAGCGCACCGAACACTTCACCTCAGCCTATTACAGGCTGTTGTACTGCCGGCGGTTTCCGAAACACTGTTTTAGCGTGTGTTAACCTAAATACAGAAGAACGGAATGAAACGTAGCCAAGTCGACGTGCAGCATACCCGCCACCCTATTCCCATACTGGAGTTTTCTTCACTATTTCCAAAATCTTTTAGCATACAGACATGGCTACAACTGGTCACGCCCTGGATCCTTCTCCGTATCGAAGAAACTGTGGTAACTAATTTGTCGAGGCGGTCTTTTGTGGTGGGCTCGAAACGTGACACGTGAATAAGAGTAACATTCGACGTAGGGTTGTTCGATAATCAGCTCCTATGGCAGAAGATTTCGGTTCATATTTATCAACGGTAGGCAAATAAATAACCAGAACTCTCATCTTTCTCGCCCCGAAACACCCGCCTAGCAGATGTTCGGCCCTCCAACCAACGCTGCCGCCACCGTCTCCGCGACAGCATCGTGAATGGGATACGTAGGATGCAACGAGTTCAACCAAAAGTACTCGTCAACTTTCACCCCGCAGCTCTCAATCAACGCATCCGGCTTGTCAGTTCCGCTACTCAAAGTCAGCAATCCCATCTCAAACCAGTCCTCACCTCAACCAACGAGGAAAGAAGAAAAAAAGAAAACTCACTTCTCATACGCCGCACAGTAAGCCGTCGTGTTCCTCACCCCAGCCGTGCTCCCAAACTTCTTCACATCGTCCAACGCGCCGTTGAACACCCCGTTCGCGTCCACAACCCACGCGTTGGCGCCCTCCCAGCCCTTGACGCTCCTCGCCATCCCCTCAACCTTTGCGTTAAAGTCCGCCACATCGGCCTTGCACAACTTTTGCGCGTCCGCCTTCTCCGCGAGAAGCATCGGCGTGCGGTCGACGGGGGGGACGCTCAACCACACAAAGTTCCTCGCCCCGACGTCGTACAGCTGCTTCGCGAGACCCCGGTAGACGTCCATGATTTTCGCATTCAGCTCGAAACTCGCGTCGCCGTTCCAGTACGTGTTGCCCACGTCGTTGACGCCGATCCAGAACGCAAACACCGAGTCCGCGCCCTTCCACGCCGGGGCCGTTCTCGCCGCGTACGACGCGTTAAAGAGCGTCTCGACCTGGTCGCGGAGCGTGAGGACCGTGTCGGCGTAGGGTTTGACGAGGGCCTTGTCGACCGTCGCGCCGCCGTAGGCGAGGTTGTACGTGTACAGCAGCGAGTCGTTGTACTTGACCGTCAGGAAGTCGACCCAGTTGGGCCCGTTGCTCGAGGTCCAGCCGGGGTAGGACGGGTTGCCGAGGGGGTTGGACGGGTTCGGGGCCTCGAGGGAGGTGTTGAAGCCCGTTTGGGAGTAGGAGTCGCCGCTGCGCGTTGGAGTTAGTCATCTGCGACGAGGAGGGCTGAGAGGGGAGGGGGATCGGGTGAGGCTGTACAAGACAAAGGCGTGCTTGATGCTCGCCCAGCCGGGCCAATCTGCCGTCGCTGCGCAGGCGCGCTTTTCATGCGTGCTGGCGCTGACGCTGGCGGCGAGGAGAGAGGTTGTAAAGAGCGTAGACTTCATCGTGACCTGCACTAAAGAATGACAAAAGTTTGAAACGAAAGACTGAGATTTGAGAATGACGGACAAGATGTGGTCAAGAAAGCGAATTGGACGAGACGGAATGTCAAGGAGGTCAACGGGCGATCGACGGGAAGCTTGGGGTTTATAAACAAGAATGAAAACAGCCTCAAGCCTATTTACACCTTACTTGCCCCAGCGCCCCTCAATCAACGGGAGCGAGCGAGAAAGAAAAAAAAAAGGTTCCAGGGGCGGGTAAGGGGCAAAGCTAGATGATCCCGGCTGCTCGGAAAGACTCTCATGTGGTTTAGTACCGGCATCTCAGTCCGACAGTGTAACCTCCTTCCAGTCTCACCTTGAGAGATGGTATTTGTGAGGAATCTTGATATTCAGAGAATGGTAATGATGAGAAACGATAGTCTGGCTCTTGCATCTTATGATAATTGTTGAGTCCTGACACTAAGAAAGGTTCGCCCTCATCCGAACAACCACCGCGCTGCCGAGTATCGAGTAAGAGTGTGGAGAAGACGCGAGTGGAGTTGAGACAGAATAGAGTGAAAGTGGATTTGTGTGAGACGGGATGGGATGGAGACTGGGAGATTGGACATCACGTGCGCGGAGGGGATGCCTCCATTTGTTAATATGGCGCAACTGGCCGAGAAGCTTCATCCTTGAGCTCGCTGACAGCTGAAACACTCTTTTTGATTGGCTGTAAACGAGGTGAGATGAGGTGATGATGTCCGTCAACTCAACTTCGCTGACGTTCGAACTGGACAGTAATTACATCCAACTTCGTAGCGTCTCACCATCCTTGAGGCTCTCATGCCTGAGTGAATTTCATGAATATCATAAATTCGTTATCTGTGGTCCTATCGGAATACACGAGTGTTCCTCAATCGGCTGTGTATCTGCTCCATGCATCCAGTGACCGGGCATCCCGCCAGCTTCCTTTTTTCTATAGGGTAATTGTATGTGTTTCGCCATGCCCGTCCGTGACCTGAAAATACAGCAAATTCCATTCCTTCAAAGTCCAGTCCGTAAGCCCTCGTGCAAACCAATAGGATAGCTCGTATATGGATATTTACACAGTCATTATGCGTCCCGGTGACTACACCTCAAGTGAGAGTCGCCAGCATGGCCCGCATGAGCTTCGGAGGAGGACCTGTGCATTGCCGTGTCAGTCCATGCGTGACAGAACACGGTGATGACAAGCGCACCTTAGCGGTACTTTGGTACGCTGATGGCCATCCTACCTTTCTTGTCCTTCTCAATCCGCACACCTCGTCGCGGCTCCTCGACATGCTCGACCTTTTCCTCGTAGAGCACCACAGCACCGTCAGGCATCTGCTCAGCGCGCACGAGGTCCCGGCTATGGCTGCCGTGGCGTCTGCGCCCGTGAAGCTCAGCCTCGAGGGCCTTGATCTCCGACCGAATGTTCTTGCGAGATCGCGAGCGGCTGCGACGGCGCTCGGCGACGGCCATGGGGCCGATGGGGATCTCCTCGCTGTATTCACGGCGCTCATACATGGTCGGTGTAGCCGTGGTGGACGTTGTGTAAGACGTCGAGCTGCGTGCCGGCGACACCTCGCGAATGACCGTCCTCCTCTCAACGACCTCTTCGACGGGAGCAGGCGGCGGCGGAGGAGGAGGGGCGGCCTCTACAACGACGGGAACAGGCGCAGCAGCAGGCACGGACACGACTGTAGGCGGCGCCGGGGGAGGAGCAACGACGACGGGTGGCGGCGGAGGAGGAGCGACAGAAGCCGGAGGAGGCGGTGGCGGCGGCGGCAGTGCGGCCACTGCAGGCGGAATGGTGTATATCTCTTCGTAGCGCTCTTCGACTCTACCGGCAGACGAGCGAGCAGCGGCGACCTCGAGTTCACCTGCAGCATTTTAGATGGGGTTGGCATAAGCCGCATCGGAAAACTTACTTTGCTTGTACTCTTCACTCAGCTTCAAAAGCTCGTCAATATTGGCTTGGCCGAGCGCCTTAAGCACGATGACGGTGTTGCCCTGCGCACATTAGCCTCAGCTGGATGATACAAGGCCAAACCACTCTCACCTCTTCGATGTAAGGGTAACCCAGATCGATGAGAGCCCTCTTGGAGACCAAGCGGCCAGGGATGCGAGTCTTGCCCTTCTTGGGATATTCACTGCGGAGGGTGGTGCCACTGGTGCTGGTCGATCTGCTAGACGTGCTGCTGGATCGCGAGCTGCTCCTGTGCGAATGGGTCTTGGTAGATCTCGAGACCCTGGATTCTCTGCTGCGGTTTCTGCGACGGCGCGAGCTGACAATCTCGCGCTCCTTGACTCGCTCGGGCATGCCGCGGTATTCTTCGTCGCCATAATAGCCCGGCTCAGCGATCTGAATCTCGTCGTAGCGCTGCGAGGGCGCAGGGCCTAGTTGGCGAGTGCGAGGGAGAGGAATCGGAACGTATGGTGGTGCTCGGTGGTCGTCGCGGCGGATGTCTTCGCGGCGAGCTGGCGGGGGATACTCCTCGCGCTCGCGCTCCCAGAACCGAGCAGGACGACGATCGAACGTGTCAAGAGACGACTGGCGACGTAGCATTGTTGGGCGACGTACAGGCGAAGGGCTACGGCGCTCGCGTTCACGCTCCAGGTTGAGACGGCGGTCAAACTCCCGATCAAAGGGTTCCCCACGACGAGGACCATGACGGTCTTCCTCGTAGTATCGGCGGTCCTTTACGTAGTCGTCGTCATAACCACGGTAGCTCCGGTCGTCGCGATCGTAACGCTCATCCGAGTGCTCTCTGGTCCGGCGGGGTGGCCCGTCTGAATGCTCTCTGACACGTCGCGGAGGAGGATAGTAGTCGTCACGTTCTTCAATACGACTGCGCTCTTCGAACCGACTACGGTCGTCGGCATAGCCGCGATCACGTTCCCGCTCGTACATGAAGCGGTCGCGGTCCCAGCGCTCTCCACGGCCGGCCATTGTGGTGGGTTTTCTGTAGCGTACGGGCGGCGAAGAAGAACACAAAGTTGGTTCGGGGTATCACACAAAACCACGGCGAAAAAAGGGTCAATGTCGCTAGAATAGTCTTCGGGACCTGAGCAACTTAGTTCCCGCGGTTGTGAGATGGTCGGATGATGGCAGGAGTTAGTGTTTGGTGAATCCGGGAGAAAAGATGCTGTGCTGGTGTTGCGGGATCCAGATTTCAGGACGATGACGACACTCCAAGGGAGACGAGGGAGGGAAGAGGGGAAAAGCGGGCAAAGCGCTGTGGAATGTTCCCCTAATGCACACCAGCGAACCACAACAGGGCCTGACCAGTAGCGCCGGTAGTGTCGGTGAAGGCCGTTGACCCGCCTTGGTCCAGAGGGTTTAGTCTGGATTGGATAATGGGACGAGCGAAGACGCCCTGCGTTGCGTAGCGAGCAGATGGCTGTTGGTGGACTCGAGCCGGGCTGGGGCCAGAGATGCGACGTCGCAAAGGTGGCAGTGCTGCGTGTCTCCGTCGAGAGCAATATTGCAGAGGTCTCAGGCGCTGACTGAGGTGATGGGTGATGGCGGGTGATGTGATGCTTGTCGACGCTGGTCTGGACGTCTGAATGTCCCAAAAGCGGTCGAGTCGTGTGGTGGTCGATGTGGGGGAAAATGGGCTGGCGACCTATGAGATGTGACGAAACACCAGAAAGCAGTCGGTAAGTCTGCCCAGCTGACCTCACCAAGCCGAGCCTGTGACCGATGACCCGACAATGGTCTTGGTGTTTTTTTCTGCACTCCGCGACACGAAGTACAAGGTGTCTGTCACCGATGGCACGGTAGAGTTTTGGAAGTTGTCGCACAGACAGTGGGAGGTGCTATTCAGTGATTCGGAGGTCCTTGAAGGAAGGGTTCGTTCAAAGGTGAGGGAAAGTCGGGCGAGATGAGGCGTTTTTGTATGCTTGGTGTCTTGGGTCGTTGGGTAGACTCTGGTGGAGAGACGAACGCCAAAGCAAGGCCTTTGGACGACGGACGACAGGGCCAGGGTGTGCTCTGCGACTGGGCGGGAGAGACGATGATGGTGTTGTTGGCGATGGTAATTGTAGCGATGATCCCAGCTCGTCTCGACATTCAGTCCGAACGGTGTGGTAGGGCAGAGATGTCGGCTGTTAGTCCCGCCAACCATGAGTTGACCGTTGCTCTCCCGCTCCCGCTTGCAATGCCAATGACAAAGTGCAGATGCGTTCGAACGTGATGAATAAAGCCTGTTTCACTGCCACACAAACACTAGTCAGCAGCGAAAAGCACGCGACATGGCGACTGGTGATTGCCAGTCCTTAACAGCAACCAACAACGGTTTATCGACTGCTGCAACGGCTGTCCACATTCGGGGGAAAATGTCGAGTCGTCGTGGGCTGGATCAACAAGGCTACTCCTTGCAGGAAACGGCTCCCGAGGCCCGTGTCGTTTCTTTTCTGGTCCATTTCCAGCCTTCGCCGTTCCAGACGTGGTCCACCGACGACGACCTTGGCTTCTCGAGATTTGACCTGACAGTCGCCGCTTGGGCAGCCACGGCCGAGAACCGAGTAGAAGCTGCCTCCATTCCCAGCCAAATCTGGCGTCCTCAAGTCGATCCATGCTGGGGTTTCCCTCGGTGCTTGGGCCTTAACGGATGGGTCGACGGGGCAAGGGGCGTTGGAGATGGCGGACGTTGGAGTATGGGCGGGATGAGGTTAATCCTTTCAGCGTGGTCCCGTCGTCTCATCTGTACGGAGTAGTGCGGCACGTCTCGCTACGGTCCGTCATGTCGTCTGGCCTGCGTCCTAGATTTCGAAGTATCTGTCTCGCAAACGACACGACGTGTTCGTCTCGGTGTCTCTCCCCCCTTGCGCCTCCTTCGTCAATCTGGCGCCAGCACGACTGACGGAGACTGAACTCGCTCGCTGGCGTCGAGGTACTCGTTCTGCGCGGGGTGGACTTGACCGCCACCATGCTCGATGACGTCGGGTACCAACCCAGGGCCAGCGGGCCAGTCAGTGCCTGTAGCCCAACCAAGAGTTAATACAGGGCCATGCGCTGCGCTGCGCAGCATTAGCAGCGGCAGCGATAACGACCGAACACGACAGCAGGGAGGGGCAGGACAAACTTGGGCGGACGCGTAGGAGCCCTAGGCTGATTGCGATTCCCCATCAAATAAACGACGCTGGATGCCCAATGGCTGCCCTATTGGACCGCGGGAGACGTTTTGCCGGGGTGGTCCTATTCTGGGGAGCCTTGTATCCGTACACAGTATTTGCGGCATTAAGCTTGTGATTCTGGCTTTGTCATTTTTTTGCAAGTGCTTGTGTGCGGCACTGCGTGCTCCGGGTGGTGTCGCCCTCATTATTGTCAATTCTAAACAGACATCAATCTGTTGGGGACTGGAGAGCTCATGCTGGCCTATTGTGGAATATGTTGGGTAAGAGGTCGGATTTGGAAACGGAAAGGCTACCACAAAAACTCTTTCCCTCTCCTGGCTCTCCTCTACACTCATTTGCCGCAAAAAGCTGGCAGGTGCGTTATCATCAGCTGGCTAGTGATTATGTAAGATGTTGCTGATAAGAAGAGCATCACGTGCCATGGCCCTCAAGCAGTTTAGAAATGGGGCAGATGCGAGCGAAGCTTCCAGTACGTGCTGTTGAGACTTCCCCCAGCTCTTTCCATCTGCCTTGACTTACGGCATCTCCCACCTCGCGAAGATGTGATATGCGGTGCTGAGTATTGCAAATCCAGCATCCTGGTCTGAATTCTGGATCTTACTTCACTCTTGTCGTTTCCAGACGACACCGTCACGTTGATGCTACGTTCCGATGATCACCCAGCCACTGGACGGGTAGGGGGCAGCTGGCGCGCCTGATACGACGAGCTTCCCAAAAGTCAACGATCGATGACTGTTCAAGAGACTTCGACTGTCTTAACGGTCAACGGTAGGCAGTCAATTCATCTGGCTGCTTGTCTGGGCTGGGCCGAAGGGCAAGTCAGGAAGTACGACCATGTTTCTGTCAGAGCGCCGCAAGATGGGTCCTCCTGCATATCTCGTGTTGTTGGACACTGGCGTTTCTGGACAGACGGCATTGTGATGATTCTCTCTGTCGACTATGAGCCTCTAGAAACGGCTGACGAGTATTCAAGATGTTCGACCCTGAATCCTGGCTACCCGCTACTTGCGACAGTCTAGCAAGTTGGTCTTGGCCTGTCTGCGAACTTGAGCCAGTCTTCCAGGGAAACCCAACAAATCCTGAATGTCTACCCTCCGCCAAACGGCAAATACCGCCACGCATGGGGCCCTTCAACGTTTGAAAAGGATCCATCTTGGTCGACTATCTCAAAGACCCTCGACGAAAATGGATGTTCATCGACCAAGCGTTCAAGTCACCCTTGTTGAGGTATCAGTATCTCCACTCGGCCCCGGCGCGGAAGCGTTCCGGGAATCCCGGACCACAAGTACCTACTGACGAAATACCTGCCGGTCTTTTCCCGACGCGTCGAAGGACGGGAGCTAAGAAATAATCGTTGGGCCGCGGAAAGTCCGATCGACCGACACACTGTGAGGGTTTGAAGTGAAGGCGAACGCCTGCGCCCAAGGGATCGCACACCATGTCTGATTAAAGAATAGTTGCCGCGCGGGAAACCCGAATACGCCAGCTTTACCAGCTTTGATAATAGCTTTCTGCTCTAGACCCCGCGAGCATGCAGCAAAAATGGTTGATTGCGTCGCTGTCAAGTGAGGAACTTGTGGGGAGCGGTCAGTCTCAACGACGCTTTCGTGGAGGACTTCGCGTTGATTATACGGTCTTGCGTGGCATCGGACTTTGAAACCGCTCACTATTCTCTCAATACGGGTTAGTTGACAAGGGCTTGGTCCCCCTGCCTTTGGAACGAAGAACTCCTGGTCGGATGAGGACCAACACGTGGAGTAACGACCGTTGCCGACATTGAGTGCCGTGCTTCACACCCGAGACGAGCTGTGCTGGAGCATGATCTGCATTTCTCCCCAGTTCGGCCGAGTCCAACAAGAGCGATATCGAGGCCCCCATTTGCCAGTCCAGCAACTCAGTGAGCCGCCTGCCCGTACAGGACAGCTGCAGCTATTACGACGGCTTATCGAAGGCGTGGAAGTTTCGTTTGGTTAGTTGAGCGAAGAGATCATCGCTGCACATGAAGACATAAACCAGATCAAGCAGGCACAGCGTAAACACTCATCCTGCATCACGTCGGAATTTCTCCAATCTCCAATTTCCAATCCCTGACGCGACAGCGTCGCAACGGCATGGCTAGTCATTGCCGTCTCACCACGTCATCGGAGAAAGGAATTTGTTGGCTGGCTACCCGCGTCCGATGTGGGAGAGGAACAGTCCCGATACCTTACCAGGGACCAACTCTGCACCAAGCTCGATACGAAATGTCTTCTGGTGCCGTTTCCCGAGCTGCCTTGCGATGTAATTGGGAGCGAGAAGCACTTCGCCCAGGTGGATTTACCCCGCGTTGCGTGTGGGTGTAGCCGTCTGGGGTGTGCTAGCCGTGCCTCCACACCGAGTCTGGGGGAACTGACAAGGGTCACGATGAGGTAGAAATATCGGCCGTCTGCAGCACCAAACCAGCCCTTCGTCTAGAGTCTCTTGGCATCTTGAGCTTTCTACAGCCTTTCAATCGAACTTTGACATCTGGAAGGAACTGGCACTTTGACCTCTGGACAAAACACTTCTCTCGGCGCCAGCCACGACGTCGCCAACAGGGTTTCCCAGATCCACCACCTCGGCAACCTCCGCGATACTCCGAAATTTTCGCTACATCGCCCGGTTCACTGCCATGTCCACCATGGCCACCGGCAAGCCTGTTGTCGAAAACATCGACAACATCGACGCCGCCATGGCTCAGAGACCATCGTCCCCAGTCAAAGGGGATCTTGAAAAGTAGGCTTCCAGCCATGGAAGCAATGGCAGCTTGCTGACTACGTGTCCTAGGACCTCGCCAGAGGCTTTTCCCTACGATGCCGCGGCTGAGCGCCGCCTGAGGCTCAAGATTGATCTGATGATAGTCCCCGCCGTGGCTCTTCTCTATCTCTTCTGCTTTATCGACCGTGCCAACATCGGTCAGTCGCCCGCTCTTATCGCTCCCATCAACCACTGACACCCCCAGGCAACGCCCGTATCGCAGGCCTCGAGAAGGACCTTGCCATGGCGGGCTATGACTACAACGGCACCCTCAGCGTCTTCTACATTTCATACATCATCTTCGAAATCCCAGGAAACATTCTCTGCAAGTGGATGGGGCCTGGCTGGTTTCTCCCACTGACCACCCTCCTCTTCGGCATCTGCTCCGTCGGTACCGCCTTCGTCCACACTGTTCCGCAGCTCATGGGCGTCCGCTTCCTTCTCGGCATCTTCGAAGCGGGTATGCTTCCCGGCATCGCCTACTACCTCTCGCGATGGTACCGTCGTGCCGAGCTCGCTTTCCGCCTGAGTCTCTACATCGTCATGGCTCCATTGGCCGGCGCTTTCGGAGGCCTCCTCGCTTCCGCCATCCTGCGCTTACCCGGCTTCGGCTTTCTGCACACATGGCGCATGATATTCGCAATCGAGGGCATCATCACGATCGGACTCGGCCTACTGGGCTTCCTCACTCTCACCGACCGCCCCGCTACGGCTCGCTGGCTCTCCGAATCCGAAAAGGAACTCGCCGAAACCCGCGTCCGCTCCGAGCGCGTCGGCCAGACCCACGTTCTCGACAAGATGGACACTCGCAAACTGCGCCGCGGTATCCTCTGCCCAGTGACGTTGAGCACGTCGTTCGTCTTTCTCCTCAACAACGTCACCGTCCAGGGCCTCGCCTTCTTCCTTCCTACCATTGTGCGTAACATCTATCCGACCTCGACCGTCGAGCGCCAGCAACTCATGACTGCCCCGCCGTACCTGGTCGGAGCCTTTTTCACCATACTTCTGCCGCTTTTGAGTTGGCGCCTCGACCGCAGACAAATCTTCTTCATCATTTCCGCCCCGCTGTCCATGGTGGGCTACATCATGTTCCTCGCCAGCAAAGATCTTCAAGTCCGCTACGGCGCAACGTTTCTCATCACCTCGGCTGTTTTCGCCCTGGGGGCGCTCACGAACGCGCAGGTGTCCGCCAACGTCGTCTCGGACACGGCGCGGAGTTCAGCGATCGGCACCAATGTTATGATGGGGAATATCGGCGGGCTGGTCAGTACGTGGGCGTTCTTACCTTGGGATGGGCCGAACTATCCCATCGGAAACGGGTTGAACTTGGCAACGTGCAGTGTGGTGCTGGTAGTGTCGACCGTGACCCTGTTCTGGATGAAGAAGGACAACCAAAGGAGGGAGAGGGAGGACACAGGCGAGGTTCTGGGTGCGGCTGGAGAGGAAGAGTCGGACTTGGACTGGAAGCACCCTTCGTTCCGCTGGAGGCCTTAGGCCATGTTCAAGCTCGAGAAGGACAATTTGACGTCCATGACTCCGGCATTTTGGCATCTTCATTACTGGTGAAAACGTATACTTACGTGAGTCCACTGAGAATCCGATTTCTTACGCCAGATTCTGGTAGGGCGTCCCTCTGCCCATGGCCAACGTCGAGTTCATTCAAAATCCACAAACGATGGCATAGTCTGTTGCGGGGCTTCGGATGCCTTTGTGTGGATAGAGATGGAGAAACTGGAAACGAGCGAACTTCCAGGTTCTGTCACCATCCACGGTGGCATTAAACCTGCCTAAAAATAGTCAGGCTCTGAGGTCCTTCATTGGAGCTCCTAGACCGCACTGGGCATGATGAATTCTTCCCATCTGGTTAGACCCAGACTCTGACACCAACAGGGTCCCAGACGGCATGAGAAAGAAGAAAACCAGCAAGCTCAGAAGCCAGTGGCAGTGATCCAACCGATGAAGAAAGACATCCAACACATCATCACAAGAAGGACCAGTTAAACCTCAGACCACCTGCTTTGGCTTCTCGCCCTCCTGCAAAATCAGCATCTTAGCAACTGTGGCTGGCTTTCCTTTACTAAAAACCAGTCCCTCACTATGGCAGTAACCCATCACCGCATCTGCCAGCAAATCGACACAATTCCCAACCTGGTACATCTTGATTACGCACACACCGCACTGTCGATCAACGCCCGAGGCCTGTATCGTGGCTTCAATTCCATGTAAACGGCCTTCTTGCCCGGCATGCACGATAACCTTTGATCGTGCGCCGCGGCAACGTTCTGCGGCAACACGTTTCTCAGATCGACGATGCTCTCTTCATGTTTCCTTTGGAGAAATGTGGTGGTAAGAGCCAGCCTGAGGCAGCATCATATGAAACTGATGAGAGCACAGTTTTACTCACTGCTTTTCGCGGGAGGTATGACGGGAGGTGGTTTGTCATCAGATCACTAGACGATGACCAGCGTGAAACTCCAGTCTTCCTGGGGGACGTCTTGGTCAAACGCCTTGCTCAGCGTACGCCGGATGACCCTAGCTGATTCCCTGCTTTGCTGTATCTTGTCGTCGCTATAAATGTTAATCCGCGTCAGATAGCAGGAGGCTCAAGCTCAAACAGAGAGTAAGAGAAAGAGTAACCTTTCTCAGAAACCAGTCAATGCAGTTTAACTCCTTTAGATTCGGCCCCAGCTTTTCGGCCTGTCTTCTCAACTAGCGCAATCACTAGAATACCAAGCGACGGTCTCTTTAAGAAGGGAGGAAGCAGGAGCTTCCCCTGCATTAGCCTCGCCTCGGGCTCATATACTACCCTAATTAACACTTTACCTACGGCTGTCCGAGGCTCGGCGAGGAGTCATCTGGGCGGAGATCTCTTCTAAGTTCCCATCTTCTCTAGTTTCAAGCTTCTAGAGGGCGTACTGCCAGTTCGTCAGGTCGCCAGCGAATAACATATATGTCTACGTTGGATATTCGTGCATTGGCCCTTACTGCTGGATACCTCTGATCTTATTAAATATATCAGCTGCCTCCTCTCTCTAGGCATCTGGAGACTAATGTCGATCTCCTCCAATATATACCTAATATTTCATATTATTCTTTCAATTTATGTATTAAATATACCTTCTAGCTTCCAACTATTTAACTCTAGCTGACCTTTATACAATAGATACTGTTACTTAAGTCCTGACGATCTAGATACTAAGGTTCTATTCTTCACTTCCTTATTACAGAAATTAGTAGCCGCATCTTTTAGCAGTATAATAAGGTAGAACATTATTCAATCCCGGCATCCTAGGCGGCCTAGATTAGGCCTCATATACTTGATTAAGGGAGTCTCTTACTTACTACTATATAAGTCTCCGCGAATTAGTATATAGTTGTAGATAGTTCGCAATAGGGTCGAGATATCTAAGAGGTCGAGTCAATGAAAATTACTATCAAAGTCAGGAATACTAACAGAAGTAGCTTTAGGTGTTAGCCCCGGTCCGGCTGGTAGATGGTTTCTCAACGTCAGATTCTGGCCAGGGGATCTCTTCCATGGAATTGAACTCGCTCTTCTTCTCTCAACTCGTCGACTTTCAGATCCTGTTTAACACCCCATCTTCACGCAGTGACGACTGGGTCATCAAGTTTCTTTGCTAGCTAAAATGACGCAGACCTACGTGTGACAGTTATTTATGCCTCCGCCCCTATCAACAACGCTGATTAATAAGAAGCCATTCTATTAGCTCTACGTTTAAGCCATTTAGTACTAGCCAACTCCCAGCCACCATGCCCGGTGGTAGTTCAACCATTCCGGATCGTTGAAAAGCCGACGCCGAGGTGGGTTAATGTCCGATTTGGGCGTCTTTGTCGGTGGAGTTGATCAGTGCAAGCGGCAATATGTTAGAATGATGGTGCTGGTTTTGCTACTGTCTGCAACTAGATAGGTTAGCAATAACAATGATTCAAGTTTGAAAGAAGTAATAAGCACTTCGAGCATTTCAGGGCGGCTGAGAAGTAGGATCAAGGTGTCCCTTCTGATTTCAATCTTCTTGGGTGAGTGTGCATCTTCAGTGGCTCACTTTGAACTGGAAATATTACGTGTGGCACACTTTGGGAACTCTGCGGGGGCGTACACCGAGAATCAATGGATGCCGTTGGATCAATTGGATTTCATTGCCAGCCACCCTAGCCCCATGACGCCCTAAAGCTGGACGGGAATAATAGGCCACCATGTTGCTGCATTCTTCCAATCACATCCACAAGTATCAGTTCGGCTGACTGTGAGCTTCCCGTCTGCCACTGCGCCCCTGCAGCAGCGGATAGAGGAATGGAAAAAACAGCCTACAGCGGGGCTCTAGGCTGTCTCTCAAAAAGCCTCAACCTCGATTAAATCCAGAGACTTTGACCTCACGATCGACACAGGCCTGCTCCATATTCGCAGCACCATCAAAATGGGCAACTCCTGGGACCAATTTCGACAGCAATGGAGCCAGCCCGGTGACATTCTATCCATTCTCATGATTCTCGGTGGCGATATTGTCGCTCGGGCTCTCGCCCAACTTGCCGGGGCCGGGTTGGCGCCCGTCGCTTTCTCATTCGGTGGGTGACTCTATCTATCCTTGAGTCCTACCTAGCCTTTATCATGGATGCTAATCCACACATCACAAAAGGTTGGGTAGCATATTCGGTCTCGGCTGTCGTGTCGGCGATCGGGGACGGCAGGTTGATGCCAGCAACACCCGATTATCCCTGCAAAGTAATCAACGGCAAGAGCGGATACTCCGTCGACAACTCGTCCTGGGTTCTCGGCAGGATCATGCGAGATTTCCACGTCTGGAGCGACGAAGCCACGACGCAGATGGTATCGGACTTGCTGGAAGCAAAATGGACCGAACTCAAGCAGTCAGACCCGGAGGTGGGCAAGCCGGCACAGGCACGGACCGGCCTGGTTGTTTCCATCTTCAGGCCCAGCAGGAACAGACGCGGCGGCATTCCTCGACGCGACCTGCTCTACTGGAGCGGTCTCGGAACTATTCTGGTTCAGTTGGGCATCGCCACCATCCCGATAGCAACCGGGAGCGACTGGACCATCCTCGTGCTGACGGTCGGAGGCACCGCGCTCGCCGTCCTGACGAGTCTGCTTCCGCAGTGGAAAGAGGAGAAATGGGCGTGCCGAACGCAGTCGAACGATAGCTACGTCGTCACCGGCGGGAACGGGTCTCAGCACGCAATAGTCGTTTTGGCGAACGGACACGGGCTGAACCTCGAGGACCTAGCGGCCGGCCACCGAAACATGGACATGACGACCCAAAACTTCACCCGAGTCTCCGTCGTCGTCGTGTCTGTCCTGTGGATGTGCCTTCTGATCTCAGCTGCCGGGATCGTGGAAAACACGTGGTACATGTTGGCTGTTGGTACTGTCGGGATACTGCACAATATCGCGGTGGCTGGCGCAGCCCGCCGCCCGGAGAACCACGGGATACATCTCGACTTTGTCGAAGTCATCGGGGCGACGAAGGTCATGAAGACGCTGCTGGCCGTCGAGCAGAAATACCCCCGTGTCGGACGCAGTATGTTGGGCGAGTTTTTCCCCGGCCGGCTACGCAAGGATGAAATTCAACTTTGGGACAGCTTGGAACACCGGGAGGCCAGCGATAGTCAGCCGTCCCTTTCGACTGCTACGACACTTTCGGTTTCCAGTGGACTAAGACAGTAGTGGCTGTAGCATCCCACACAAGAGGGCGGGAGAGATTTTCATTTGCGAGCACTCACTTGTTGCAGGATGATGTATGAGTGGCATTTGAAATTAGAAATCGTATGTCGGGATGATGCCAGCCAGCCCGGTATATTCTGGGTGCTGAACCTTTCAGTATCTTCATCGCCATTGGATCGTTTCTCTCAGGAAATGCGTTCAAACTCCATGACATGACGGCAGTACGTACCAAGATGAGGCTATCGCCAGCACGCAGGCCACGCGGGCTACCTGCCATTATCCTCTCGGCAGGTCATTCTCGAGAAGCCGTACGTGTCTTTCAAGGTCAGGAACTAGAGTGAGGCTCGGGTCACGAAAATAGGCAATGCGATGTGTTTCTAGGGGGAGGGGCTCTGCTTGTGGGCGGTGGCCTCCGAACCCAAGTCAACTGATACGGCGCCGCTGAGCTTCTGTCAAACTGATTCCGATAATCAGCGGGTCGACAGGCAACAAAGTAATTATGCAGGGGAACGAAAACAAAACGGGGTATTCCACGCAGATCATTGGCCAGGCAGCCAACATGAGCTGCATGGAACTTCTGGCTGTTGAGAGATTCTGCACCGACAGACGTCGACGGAGACCAATTCCCTCATAACGCAAAATATCACCACCGGCAGTCCTACAGTCCTGCTCTGTGAGCATTCTTGGAGTTCTTTTGCATTGCTATTCCAAAAATGGACCATCTCCCGCACCCGAAGAGGCCTTTTGAGCCGTTGAAAATCCCATACTTTGACGGACCGCCTTACACACCCCCGTTCGAAACGTTTCCGGCACGACACGGCTGCGCGTCCTTGGGCGACAAGGAACCAACCGTCGCACAAACCCTGGATGCCGCTAAAATTCTTCAGACGGCGCAGAGCTGGGCTTTTTTCGGAATGCTCCAGGACTTCCTGGACAGCGCCGGGGTGTGTTCCCCCCTCGACGACGACGGCCAGACCTTTCTGGAGGACTTTCTTGCCGACGAACACGGAAACTGTCTGCAAGAGCCGAAAGCACTCACCGAAGGGTGGCAGGACGACGACTGGCTGCAGTACACGGAACCCGGCCGTACCCAGGCGCCCAAGGGGTATTGGAAAGGGGTCGTCGAGAACGGCGAGCAGCCGAGACGATTCATCACGACGAAGCGCCTGTGGTGGTACCTCACCTCAGCCATCCGCAGGCTGCGATCCATGACCGCCTCAGACAGGGAGGAGGCGTGGAAGCGGCTAGAGAACAGGCTGTACCTCTCAAACAGGGTGGCCTATCTATGCAACGACTTCTCGCTTCGTCCCTGCGCCAACGGCCACTGCCACGGTGACTTGCGTAAGCTACCCGATACCGAGGACAAGCTCCTGGCAGTCAGTCTATCCATCCAGGCTCTCCTACAGGCTCTGATCCAGGCGAGGCTCCTCGTGGATTCTCGCTTCGGGCCCCGAGAGATCGTGCTCAACAGCAGTCTCCTGGCCCGGAGAATGACCCGTCAGGGTTGGTGCCCTTACCAGGCTTCCTGGGTCGGGCGAAGCTTCACTCCCGTCGCCGCGTACTACGTCGCGCTTCTCGGCCCGTGTCCCATGCCGCTGAAGGACCACGTCAAGTGCGACGACCGTCAGTGCCACTTCCTACAGATCGACGCCGGCGAGTACGAGCAGGAACACCAGCCCGGCTGCGACACGGCCTGCCAAGTAGCAGAACCGGATGTAGATCGAGTTTCTGCCATTCTCGAAGACGGCGGGATACCCCTGATATCGATACGGCGTCACAGAGGCGACAGCGTTTCGAGATTAGAATGGAACGTTGACCGTTGGACGGCCGGCTCCAAGTTTTATGCCATCTCTCACGTCTGGTCTGACGGTATGGGTAATCCTCAGCGGAACTCGCTGCCGCTCTGTCAGTTGGCGGCTTTGGCGTCGACGGCCATCGAAGCTCGCTCTGCGGAGGAACAAGGTTCACTCGAGGAAGAGGTTTGCGAGGCCGGCGCGACGGTTTCGATATGGATCGACACACTCTGCGTGCCACTCGCACCAGGGCCCAGAAGACTAGCCATCGCACGCATGAAGAAGACGTATTCCGTCGCGGCGAGGGTTCTCGTCTTCGACGCAACGCTGCAGCGGACCAGACTCCAAGGCGCGTCCCTCCTGGAGCGGTCTTACAGGGTTCTCTCGTGCAACTGGCAAAGACGGCTATGGACTCTACAGGAGGCCGTTTTCGCCCCGAAGCTCACGTTCATATTCGCAGACGGCCTTTTGCGCTTCGAGGAGCTCCAGTCGCTCATGAAGCCGGCAGACGCCCAGGGCGACACGACTCACCCCGCGGACTTTGCAACGCTGGAAGTGAAGCCGGCTCTGGAATACTTCTGCTCGGGCCAGTACAGAGCCGAGCTGACAACGAACAAAGACCTGCAACTCTTGACGGCCACCCGACTGGACCGGCTCATCGGGGCCGTCAGGCACTGCTGCCACCGCACGACGTCGAGAATGTCGGACGAGGCCGTCTGCCTCGCCAGCCTCCTCGACGCCGACGTCGAGGACGTCCTCGACGCGCCCGAACCGGAGCGGTTCCGTCGCCTGCTGGAGCACCAGCGGGTCCTGTCGGCGTACATCATCTTCGTCCACGGCCCCAAGATCCAGCAGGAGCCGTACCGCTGGGCCCCGGCCACGTTCATGTATCCGTGGAACGCGATGCAGAGGCACTTCTTCACCCCGATGCGGTCGGGGAAGGTGGGCACGGTCAACCGCTCGGGATTCCTCGTCGACTTCCCGGGCATCTTCGTCTGCGCGCCGAGCCGGGGCGCCATGTCCGGCACGGACTTTTTCCTCCGGGACATCGGCACCGACGGGAGGCGGTTGCTGCACATGACCACTCTGCCCGAGGACGGCAGCGGCTCGGGCGGTGTTCAGCCGGTGCTCACCTTCCAGAAGGACGACAGCCACACCGAAGCACCGGTTACTGGTGAGAATGGGGGACCGGTAGAGATGGCCACTTATGCTGTACTGATGCTTGGACATTTCGGTGTGCCAATGGCGGGTTTTCAGGAGGTGGTCCCAACGAAACTTCCAGGACTGGTTGTCTCCAACTTCAAGATGAGCACACAGCAGATCAACGGACAGGAGAGGAACGTATTCCAGGGGCGTTGCGAGGCTCGCGTAGAGGTGGTTGAGGTAGACCACAACCAGCACCTGCTTACAAGGCACGGACGGCCGGTCCAAGACGAGTCTGGCAGGATCAAGGATTATGATATAAGTCACAAGTGCTTGCGGTGCTTCATCGTGGAAGAGGGATCGATTAAGTGGTGCATACGCTGATTCGACCAACAGAAGACTACAGATGCATTAAGTAGAAGGTGTCTATGTGACTCTTGCCTTTAATTAGTCACTGCAATGTGGGCTGGTAAGCTCCATCTGAACAACGTTCGTGTAATATTTCTTATATTTACTACGGCACGTAAGTCTACTTTGAAGTAATTGGGTCTATAATAGTATCTAACTCTAAAGAATAAGACCCTTTTGCTACTTAGCTCAGCCTGGGGAAGACCCTGAAGCCTTTTCCTCCTATTAACTAAAACCACTCTTATCTGTAGGGCTGCCCTCGAAGCTTATATCCCAAGATCCTCACGTTGTTAATGATACTAAGTAGTATGTCCAGATAGACATCATCCTCTTCCTGTTGAAACTAAATTTATCAGTCTCTTATTTTTAAGTCTTTTATAAGACTGACTAAGAGTTTAATATAATAATTGCTAAAATGATAGAATAAGAACTATTTTATCTTAGTTGCAAAGTAGTGGAATAAGTGAATAAGAGTACTTTATACTATTTCAATCTTATTTAGAAGGAGTCTCAATTATCAATATACCTAGCAGTATCCTTTTTATTCACGTCTCTAGAACTCTTACTTTAGCATCACTTCTCTTGAACTAAGATTACTAAGACCTCCCAATGCAAATTCGGCTGAAGGAAAACAGCTGGCATGGTGTTGGCCCCCTCCTCGAATCGCTGGTCGGGTGTAGAGGAATAAGTAATACTCCCCAGACGGTGACGGTCGACGTTGATGGACGACGTCAATCGAGTTAGAATATTCTTCAGTCTTGATGCGTGACTGGGGGCTCTGTTGATCGCCGGATTGGTCCCTGAATGAGCTCCTCGATTACAGCGCATCAACCCACCGGCACGCTGAAGTTCTGGCGGTTTGGATGTCTGTGAACTCGACATGAAGATTAAATACCGCACCCATCTAGTGATGCTGTACACATCCATTACCGCCGCGCGCACAATGGCAAGGTTGCTGATTGGACTCGGGGTTATTTCAAGCACCCGTCCCTCTTTTGACGACGACAGTCTGCATCACTAAAGCTCCAGTTCCTCGCTCAAGCCATAATAGAGCCTGGACCGCCAGCGACATCCAAATGCAGGCTCCACGTCAAAGTCCAAATCATCCATGCGCTCGAAAGAAGCCATTGCCATACCTACCGAAGGAGCAAAAACGCGGTCAAAGGAGTGGGCGCTGTCGACCACGTCTGAGCCAACAACAGCCTTCAAAGTGTCGAAAAATCCTTCATCCATCACCGCATCGCCGTAAAGTATGACCTGGTTGATCTCGTCTGGCATTCGGTTCCCGGAATGATCACGGCCCAATGGCGGCTTGGCAACCTCTCTGAGTAAAGCCTCGACAGCTTGCAGGTGTCCTGGCTGTTCCCGATGATCTGCGCCGAGTTGCTGATCGTAGACTTTGCGCACCGCGTCCGCAGCCCCTCGGTAGTCGGCGAACAGGCCAACGTCCAGCCCTGACTTGCTGTAATCGACTGATAGAACGGCTCGTGTTTCGTCATCCGGCGTGCCTGGGTTGGCACCATGGTCACCCCACAGAACCAGAGGTGCAGCGTTCAAGACCTTGTGGGTTGAACGAAGGCCGACTGATTTGATTGCTGTGTTGATGGTGTCGTCCTGGTACTGCCACGTCCGGTCTGGGACGACGACACCGGTGTAGCAAAATGGCGTGCCCAAGTAAGACGCGACTGATGATTGAAGGCTCCGTAGAAGACCCTGACAACTGTCAAAGTCCGGGTCTCTCTCGCAGATGGCAAGGCCGAACGGCTTCAGCGACGGGCATATGGTGTTGCGCAAGAAGGAGAGGCCGGGAACGCCATCAACGATGGAAGTTGTGCTGGGGTTCTTGCGCATAAAAGACTTGTATGCCGGGCTTCCCTCAACCCGAGCCACGTTTACGTAAGACCCATTCTGGAAGTAGATGGCTGCTGTTCTAGAATTTCAAGTCAGCGAGAACCGTGTCTTATAAAGGCGGTTTCGAGGTGCCGTACCCATAATCTGGTGCGAGGCTAAAACCAACGCCGGGCACTTTGGTCGGGTGACGCGACAATGATGTTGCTGCGGTGGCCGCGACTGTACAAAGCAGGACCAGGCAAAGAATCAGGTACTTTCTGTGGGAGGACATGATGATGTCGTTGATGATGATGATGCTGCTGCTGATGTGGTCGAGGTGATTGGTGTGGGAAAAGGCGACTGTTTGTAGAATGTCATAATTGGCCTTGTCCCCTTCGCTGACAACGGGTCACGTGAGCATGCATGCGCAGTGTGGACCTCGTTGGTGCACGTCAGGTAAGAAGTAGTAGTAGTAGTACTCTACGACACGTCAGGTTGGTTCTACGGAGTAGTCTTATGGGTTGTGTATCTTCTCCTAGTCGCGGCGAAGGGGGGCTGTGTGCATCATCCAGCCCCTTGGTGGTAGTGTGGATTTACAGCCCAGCCGTATCAGCCTGATTTAAGCGCTGCCGAGCTTCTATAGATGTCCAATAAAGATTGCCCACCAATGTCGAGTGATATCGTTCTGCTGAAGTACTTTGGCCGAAGTTGAGCCTGGGGGCCACGCCTTTTAGAACACTTCGCCTCTGCCGCGCAGGATAACATGCCATCCTGATGAAAGTCTGCCCTATTTTGGGCCTTTGCCCTTCATGTTGATGCCGTTGGAACACTGAGCTTCCAGTGATTGTGGAATTCGAGAACACCCAGAGACCGGTCTGCTGGCTGGCAAGCATGCGAGAGTTGCATCAGGTCGACGGCCCCCAGCTCAGTTGCAGGACTGGCTTTTGAGATAGGAGCAGTATGACCTCTGGCCTCTTGAATGTATATATTGTGGCTCAATAATCTTTGTCGATGTCCCTTTTCTCTCCCTTCTCGTATGAAGCTCCAAACAGTACGACACGGACGATAATAACAACGACTCCAGCACCCCTCCTATCGTTGCATACCTTGCTTCACTATGAAGACGGCCTCGTTTTCAATTTTTGCTTTGCTAGCGGGATCCTGTCTTGCCATCCCCTCCGCACGTAGAGATGTCGACCCCAAAGACCCTTCCGCGTCTGATCCGAAGACGCCCCCTTCCTCCATCAAAGATCCTCCACGGCCACAATCCCTTGGCCAGAACCCATTTGCTGGGAAGGCTGTCACAGTCCCCGCATCCTGCGGTAAACTGTGGAATCCCTCTGAGAGATGCCTCCGAGACTCGAGGCCCAAAATGACGGCGTCAAGGCCTACGCTGGCGATCTCAAGTTTGAGGATAACAGCTGCGATGACACAACGAAAGTTGCCCTCGAGATCGCTGCATGGGATGCCTTGACGCTTGCCAACTTTGGAGGAAAGGAACCACAGTCGGCAAAGGAGATTGCGACGTGGAGGGCGTACATCGGTCCCGACTTTTCAACTCAACAGGGCCGCATCGTCGGTACGGAGGCCTCTACGTTTATGAATCGACTCTTGGAGCATCGTTGCTTACATGGTTCTTCACAGGCAACCTGCGCCGAATCCAGGATCACAGGCCCAAGAAAAACTTCGACATCATCGTCAGTTGCAAAGACACCAAGAACAGGTGCAAAGCCATCACCGGCGGCTCGGTCGGCGGCTACGCTTGGACGGAAAAGGGCTGGTTCGGATACACGTACCAGCACATTACCGTGTGTCCGATCTACTTTGGCCTCGACTCTCTGGAAGACAAGTTTGAGATGATTGAGAAAGCTCTCGCGTCGGGTGACACAAAGTACGCCGAGATTGCAGACTGGCAGAAGAACAAAGGCCAGTATTTCCTGCACGAAATGATGCACCTGGATGCCGTCGGCCAACCCCATAGTAAGAGCCGCCCCCCCGCAAAACCAGAGTTGTCCGCTTCTTCAAAATCGCTGACGAGGCCAAGGACGGCGAGGTCGAGAAGCGCTTCAATACCGAGCTGGACAGCTTCGCGGCTCCGACCCCAGCCGAGCCGTGCAAGAGCAACAGCGACTGCTCCTCGCCGCTATGCGCTGGCGGCGGTGCTGTCTCTTCCTGTGTTGAGGGCTCATGCCGGTGTGGATATCCCGAGCCGCCGCCACCGCCGCCGGTCAACACTCCTCCGCCAGGCACAAAGTGCTTCGAGGATGTATCCGAGTCTGACTGTACAAGCAAGTATGGGTGCCCCGACGGGATGGAGGTTGGGTGTGTGAAAAAGAGCCTTCTTGATATATTCTGGTGTACCTGTTCTTAGAGCATCACAGCTGACTGGATCGGAGAGGCGGTCTTTCTGCTTGCATCAGCCCATACTCGCTATGTCTTTACTCAGATACGCCTGCTGCGGTCTGATACTAGAATCAATGGACTCAGTAGTCATTATTGAAGCTGTAGTGCTTGTAACTACTCGTTATGCCTCAGTGCCTTCTTCGCGGTCGGTGTAGCATGAATTGCAAATTGACACTGAAGAGAAACTTGCCATTTCTGTTGGTCATACTTGGATTTCTTGGAGTATCAAGAATCCATTCGAAGAACCATAGCGTTGAAAAACATGTTGTCAATTCCGTCGGAACTGCTGCGCAGAATCCAAAGGACGATGCCAGTTCAAAGCTTGGTTCAATATGTCCTCGTGGACATGGGGATTCATTCAAATCATCGCGTCCATCCTGCTTGCTTCGACGTTTCTCTCCATGTGCTCAGCAAAAGGTCCAGGAACTATCCCTCAGTAGTCCACGGCATTTCTTTCAGCTTAACATTAACGTCGAGCGAACTGGGATGAGGTTAGGAGCCGGAGCCACTTTTCTGACCAGTAGCCTCGCAACTCCAAGAGCTTGGCAGATTCACTCAAGTTGGCGAACCCCTCAGGGAGCCGACTGCTTCTGGGCTTGATTTTCCGTAAAATGAAGGCGTAGACACGATAAGAAGGCTTCGTGATACTCTAGTTTGAACTCATCCACGGCCTAGAATTAACCTCTTTGATACTATGCTGAGCATCTATCAGGTTCGAGAGCAACACTGAGCGTGGTCGTAACAAGGTAAGAATCCCCTTGAGGTCGCAAGTGGCGCCCGCTAAAAGTCTTGGAGCGGCGCGCAACATACCTACCGGGCGATGAGGAAGCAGATCATCTCACTTCGAAGACCACGTATTGGCCAACTTGCGGGCGGAGATTGTACCACCAAACAGGTGACTAGATAGAGAATACTGAGGGGAGAAAACAACTGATACTCTTGATTTCAATTCTGACCAATTTTCCCAACCCGACTGTGCGGCGGTGCAGATACACCGGCACCGCCCTGCTGCATGCTGATCTTGGTCGCTCAGTTGCCAAGGAAAGCTGATAAACCTGGCGTCAGCGCCGAGTTTTCTATGCGAGTGCGAGCCAAAGTACGTTGCCATGATTGTCATTCTCATTTGTATATATGCTGCTCGCTTCTGATTTGTATGAAGGCCACCGAAACAGTCACAGTCTCTTCCACGGCATCATTTATTGCTACTCAATATCGGCCTCACTCGCCGGACACAAGAACGTAACAGATTCTCAGGGAACTCGGTTCAACAGACTTTGTCAGTCAGTGAAGCACCTTCGCCGAGTCTAATCCACAGCCACAATGAGCGCCAACGATACGGGACATGTTAACGGCGTGGTACACAAGGCATCATCCAACTTACTAGCAGGCCTTGTTCGAGAGCGAGACAAGACCTTCTCACGACCTACCGGAACAATCACCAAAAAGGACGAGCCCGTGGAAGAAATCGTCAGAGCCGCAGCCGCCACAGTCGGCTTGATCTCGGAGTCTCTGCACCACAGAAGGGAGAAGAAGAGAGCCAAAAGCGACGCCGGCGCCCAGCGGACATCTGAGCAGCAGAACAACCGCAACTCTCCAGACAAGACACACGGTGCGCTGTGGGAGCTGGACGACAAGGAGCAACAGGCAGCGGGCCCCCGGCTCGAGGGGCCATCGCCGAAAGAGCCAAAGGACCTCGCAGTCGCGTTTCTCGCCAGGCAGCAGAGCACGCCATACAAGCCCTCCTCCGTCAACCAACGTCTTGCGTTGCCGCTGGTCCTCCCGCAGCGACGGCCCGAGAAACGCGCCCGCGGCTTCGTGCGAGCTTATGCCCCGCTCCTCGCCGACGTTGGGATCGGTCAAGAGTCGTTTCTTGACTTCATAGACACCCTCAACAAAGCACTAGAACCGAGTCCGTACATTGACGCGTTGAACCTGGCAGGATTCATCGATGTAGGCCTCCCGGAGCCTACCATGCTACTAATCGGCTTTGGCCTGGAGATGGCTGTGAATGCCATGACGGAAGCGCATTCTCGCTTCAAATCCAGCAAGTTTATGGACATGATCAACGTGGGTTTCTTTCACCCGAGAGGACTGGTGTGTTTCTTTGCGACGTGGAGGCCGGATACGCACAAAGAACGGGTTGCGGTCGACTTCGAAGGCCATGCCGGCGCTACAGACTCATCGGAAGCCGACGTGGCTTGTGCCGCACCCGCTCCCATCCAGTCATCTGCCATGAAGTCGGCCATCGCCAGCGTTCAGCAGCAAATGCAAGACAGGATGAAGGCTACGACTGGCGCCTTTGATGGGCAGCAGTTTGCGCCACTCATTTTTCCTACGTTGGAGAAGACATCGCAGGCTCATGATGGAAAGAAGAAGAGCGCTTTTGACAGAGCGGGAGACTGGGTCGACAACTGGACAGACAAGCGCGCTCAGACAAAGTGGAAGGAGAGTAACCAGGACCTCGCGACCGCCAGCGCCCTGCCAAAGGCCGAGTTTCGATCTCGGTACGCCGATCCGAGTCATCCGGCTGCCAGCGGCGATGTGGTGGCTTTCCTTACGGGAGGACGATGGCGGTACGGGCATGAGAAGGAAAACAAGCAGCCCGGCCCAGAAACCGAATCACAAGATCTGGGTAGTAAGGAACCACTGAAGTCGCCCGAGGGGAAGGAGAAGGACTCGGTCCATACCACATTTCAGCCCGAGGTCGCTCAACTGCTTCAAGCCCGCCCCGGGGACTCTACAAGCTCAACGACCTTGCCAGAAACTGCTGAGGCAGACGGTCTGCAGCAGCCCATTTCCGAGATCACAGCTTCGGCAGACAAGGACTCGAGGTCGGCGGTTCCAGATTTCAAAGAAGCAGATGTCAAGGACTCAAATCTTACCAGGTCAGAGAGGAAGAAGCTCAAGGAACAGGAAGCCAAGGAAGGAAGAAAACAAAAGGAACGCGAGAAGAAAGAGAGGAGAGCTCAAGAGAAAGAGGAGAAGAAACAGAAGGAGGAGGCGAAAAAGGAGAGTCGACGCGTCGAGAAGCAGCAGAAGGAGGACGACAAGAAGGCACGGAAAGAACGGGAGATAGACGCGTCTTTGAGCTCTGGGAGTATGTCTAGTCTGCTGAAGACGGTAAACACCAATTTCCAACTCCATTCAGAATATTTGCTAACACGGCCTTCAGGATGTTCTATACCTGGTGATCGTGAACCGACCCCAGGAGGGTTGAAAGTTCGATTTCCGGATTTTAAGTTGAGATAGACAAGGCTCATGAGTATATAGTCAACATTAACACTGAAAAAACAATCATAAAAGGCATCCTCGCATGCTGATATTGGTATTCTGTCATGCCCATGACATCAGTCCAATGCTTCTTGGTCAGAATTGCCAGACATCTCCTCATATGACTGTGCGACACCAGCTGAAGGAGCTTTCAAAAATCAAACAGGTTTCGTGTCTTCGACTTGTAGAATGTCGCAGCTTACAAAATTTCCGGCATCTTGTTGCTCATTGTTACGTCAAGACAGGTCGTCCGTGCGAGTTTGGAACTTGGACGACTCTTCGTCGGGTCAGTACGTCCCATACTATAAAGATCCAAAGACTAGCTCATTGTGAGTCCTTGATCATCGACGAAGGCTCAGGCAGGCTCTGATATGTTACGCTAGACGTCTCGTGTTGCAAGGACTTGACATCCCCAGATATGGAGCAAAGAAGATTGGAAGTCCAGCATCAATTCGATGCGGGCAGGTATCATGATATGTTCGAGTCTAAAGTATGTGCTCAACAGTTTGGTAATATGTACTGAGGGAAAGAAAGACGGAAGTGCTACCAGACCGCAACCGACGTCTTGCATCGCGGGTCGTAAGTGTCCACTCCTTTATGCCACAACGGCGAAGTCAATGCAGCTCTCGTAGGTCTGCTTGTTGGTCTCGGCGTACCAGAACCACTGGATGGCACACTTGCCACCGACGTCGCAGGCCTCGGCCAGGGTATCGGGAATCGTGATGTTGAAATCGGCTATTGGACTGTCAGAGGCGTCCATAGATGCGTCTACGTATGTCTATGACTTACTGTCAGCGAGGGGGTCAGGGTTCTCCGTCGGCCAGTCGGCCCAGGTGAGCAGGGGCTCGCCGATGATGGTGTTATTCGCGAGATCGATGACGGAGATGTTCTAGCGAGTGTCAGAATCCTGCGGTGGCAGCGGAAGTCATTGGGCAAGCTTACGGCGTGTCCCGGTCTGTGTCCAGCAACGAGGTCGACGTGGAAGGGAATGACCTCGCCAGCGGTGACGTTGCGGACGTACTCCGCGTTGTCCTCGAACTGGTACCCGCGGCAGAGAAAGATGTTGCACTTGAAGTCGGCGTCGGCGACCTTCAGCGCGTTCTCGATCGGACCGGCCAGATCTGTGAGGATCGAGTTAGCTACTACAGGTCAAGGGTGACGAGAATCGATCAGGGAAGGCTTACCGCTGTCAAGGTTGTTCGTCACTGCAGTTCCGCAAAGCTCCTCCTGCTTTGGGCCGGTCTGTTGTTCACAATCAGCAATATGCTCGAAAGCGGGTGAACGGCTTCGGATCCGAGTCTTACCGTGCGTGGCTCGGGGGTCTGGACGACGGCGTGACCCATGACACCGGTGGCCAGAGCCGCAACAATAGCGTGTGTGAACAACATGACGAAGGAAGAAGATGAAATGACAGCAACGTTGGAAAGACTGTTGTGTGAGGAGACGAGCTGCCGGACAGCCGTTTCGGTTCCAGCAGACGACATCTTAAAGACTCGGATTGCCAAAGCAGAGCGCCCAAAGAAGGTTAGGGCGTGTTTGACCAAGATAGATTAAAGGTGTCAATGGATCGACAGAAACTACCGCTTCGACCATCGCTTATTCCATCGGCCACGCGGCGAGGGTCCGATTCTGACCACATCTCCACAAATGGTCGGGCAATTGCCGCCAATGATGCCCCTGGCGTTATTTACCTGCGGCAGTTGAGGCCGAATCCCTGCAGTCCACCAAGCCCCCTAGTGGAGATGCAAAATCAAAGAGAGACTGTTGACAATTGGTGGAAGTTTCGACAACGATGGGCTGGTTGGTTGGACTTCATCCAAAAGAAAAGGAGACAAGCGAAAGGTGGAGGAGAAGATGAAACGCGGTCACTTTCTGTTGCCGCCAAGAATGGACGTCGGGCGACGCGGCAGCGAAGATGCTTGGATTTTGTGCATAGAGACTGATGGGATGCCACTTTATGTCAAGACTGCCATCGTTACGTACCCGTATTCGGCTCCGAAGAAGTCCTCTTCTCCAGTTGGAAAGTCGATGTCGAGCGATACTAAGCAGCCAATGAGCATCGCAATGATGGGGGTTTAAATACTGATCACTTGTTTCTCCTTGAACGTCATACTGCCAGGCAGAAAGCCAAATCAGCGTTTCGTGATAGCTTCATGGCTTTGGCCTGCTGTCCTGGGCCACGTAGGCTGCTCACGTAAGGTATAGCCTTTATGAGACATACTTGTGAACCTACCTACCTAAGATATCTTAGGTATATATCACATGATGCTGCTCCGCAAATACTTTAAGCTTCCTGGACAAGCAATCCTTTTCTTACCTATCTCTGTAGGCCATACAGTATGGTTTATCACAAAACGTGAAAAGACCACCGCCAAGAGTATGAACAGTCCAGTAGGCCCAATTACCAAGAACACTTGTTTGACATGTGGATCTTACCTCCAATGATTGGCCAACTATACGGAGCCAGAGATCGATCTCCAGATTCCAGAGCGTGCCAAACCTACCAAATCCTCTGCTATCAACTGATGAACTCCTCCTATGAAGACTCAACCAGATGAAGACACAAAGCGGCACATGCAGCATGAAATGGAGAAGGTAATCAAGGACAGTAAAAAGATGTTTCACATAATTACTAGCATACGCAGCATAGGTCTATCGAAGCCCATGAAGTCCAATGCCCAAGATTCAGCTGCCGACGCTGACAACTACGCCCAACTCAGTTGTTGAGCCCCTTGGGCACAAATTGCGTGCCAATCAACTCCCGAAAGACCTGATGTCCATCCTCCAACCTCTGAATGCGGCTCGTCAGGAAGATCCTCCGCCGCTTGGTGGCAGGTCGCTCCGAGGTGATGGCCTCAACCTTTTCGTCTGCCATGCTGATGACAACCAACGGTGAGAATACGTTGTCCAGTCCCCGGACCATCTGCCGCTCAATCACTTGCGTCGTCATGTTGGCAACAAAGACTTTGTACTGCACCTTGTAGATGGCCTGCATACAATCCAGAGCCTCCTCGCCGCTGAACCTGTCCATGTTAATGCTGGTAGCGGCGTTGCCCTTCACGTAGGCTGAGATGATGCTATTGATTTCGACCTCTGGGTTGTACCTCTCATAGTGGGAGCCACGACTGCAGTTCACGGGCGGCACGCACGTGAGGGTTTCTGGGATCAAGGATCTCAACCGTGCTTTCAGCCTCTCTTGGCGTCGCTTCTCGATGAGATCCGTATAATAGTGATTGTAGTTGATGGGAAACTCTTTGATGTCGTCAATGAGCTTGCCCAACTCGTCAGATGCCGCCTGCTTCCGCTGCACCAGCGTGTCTTGGACCATGGCCGCCCTGTGGTTCACGAACGTGGTCAGAATTCAAACATGTGCTGGTGACTCTTTTGCAGCAATTGCTTACCAGATGTTACCCCGTATCTCTTTGGGGGCTTTCTGTTCCAAAAGATTGGCGAGAAACCTCTTGCACAACTGGCTCACTTTCTCGATGTGATTGCGGGCCAGCTGCTCCCAGGGCTGAGACTGTTCCCAGAACAGCTCGCCGATGAGATTAGGGTTGAAGTTCCCAATCAGCTCCGTACCCCTCGACCGAAGAAGCATCTTCTGGACCCAAGCCACTGACTCTTCCTTGGAAAGCGACTTTGGCGCAGTCGACGTTGACGCATTATTCTGGTCGAGATTCGCATCCTCGGGCGGCTCGTCTTCCGCCATGGAGAAGAAGTATTTGTGACCCCTTTTCTGGAGGTCTTCGGCGAAGTTGGCATTGCTGTACTGCACAACCGCTCGGAGCCGGGCGATTGTACTCTTGTTCGTCAGCGAGAACGTCTCCTCGGCACCCATCTTGAAGTATCCGTGCTCGTATTTCCCGTCAAGACCCGCCTTGCAGATTTCCCGACATTCCATGCTGAGTTTTGCCAGGTACACACGACATGCTGCCGGGGTCGACCGCATGTCACCTAGCAGGTTCAATTCGTGCCGGTCTACCCGGAGGGCGCGCTCGAGATCCTCGCTGAGCTGCGGGAGTGCAGCCTTGACATGCTCGAACAGGAGCTGGCTCAACCTCGTCCGCAGCGTTTCAATGCCAACCATCTCCTGCGGCAGGACGCTAAAGTTCGACGTGCGGAAGTAGTGCTCCTCAGCTGCGTTACGCTCCTCGAATGAGAAGTCCTTCTCGTCGAAACGGCGGTTTCTGATGACGTGCCATCCGAGCTTGAAGAAAACATCCTCGTTGCGCGCGAGCTCGAGGAACTTGGCTTCGGAGCCGGAACCTTTCGGCAACTGGTCGGGCTTCGTGATGACGCCGAGAGTGCGTTCGCCCTGCGGGTCGAACTTGCGGACGCGCTGCAGGATCGGCTGGTTGGCCGCGTCGTTGGTCGCTGACACGACGGCCAGGCAGATGGTGCGGGGCCGCTTGATGTAGCGGTCCGTGATCTCGGCAACCACGGCCACGTCCGTTTCCGAGACGCCTTTGGTCGCAGACTGGATAAGGCCCGGGATGTCGATGAGGGTCAGCTGCGGGCGGTTGGGTCCGTTGATCTCGATGCTGAGCGTGTCCTTGGAGAAAGCGCTGGCTGGCGTCTGGTTCGACTGTGTGCTCCCATCGCCATCGTTGGCGATGCCCATGACCTTGGTCGCAGCGTCCATGATGAGGGGGAGGTCCTTGAAATCGGTGATGGATTCCGAGAAGTCCTTGATTCGCTTTTGGTCTTCCTCGCTCCTGTCGGTGTCTGGGATGACTCTGACAGTTAGGCTCTCTGTCAACTCTCGACGCAGGCTGATTTCCGTGGCAAATCGGGTACAGAGGTTGTCGTTCCTTGGGAAAGGTATCTCTGTTAGTGCTTCCAAGACGGAACTTTTGCCAGCTGACTGATCCCCGCACACAACAATTTCAGGCAAGGAGAGGATGCCGTCGAGACCACACTTGCGTAACTGGACAATCGTATCGAGCACCTTTCGCTGGTCTTCGGTCTGTAGGCCTTCAAGAGTCGAGCCGAGAGTTCCGGGGGACTCTTCGTCATCTTGGGGTTGAGGATTGAGCCGAAGGCCTTCTGCTTCAATACTCTCCATGGCGACGGTGAATGTGGCAGATGAGGGAAAACAGCCAGAAATGTCTGACTGAGTGATGTGGGTGAAAAGTCCCTCTGGGTGGGAATCAACCGATGATTAAGTAGAAAAGAGGCGATGGGTGCCTGCAAGCTTTCTAGGCACCGTAGTGTTAGATGTGCTACTTCTTCCTTTGTTCGGGTTCATATTGATGTCTTCCTAGTTGGACACCTAATGGTCTATGATGTCTTTGGATGGTATGCGACTTCTGTCCACATCGCATAAGAAGACTCTTTTTCAATTGACTCTGCTTAGTGACTTTACAAGGCCCCAGAAAGCAGCTGATTGATAGCCTAGACAGGGTTCTCCAACAGGTTCTATCAACAATCAGCTTCCATGTAGGCAGCTTGCCATCGTTTAGTCTAGGCCTTGCTTGAATCAAGACAGGTAGAATCATGCAGGCTTTCTGATCGGCTTTCAACTCGGCACTTGGCTTTGAAATATCTCACTGGCTTCCATACATTCTCTGAGGTTTTGGCTTTACAATAAATGCCTTGAGTGGATAAAGACTGTCTTCAATGTCCCACAGATCGGCTGCCATATTGCATAAGGCATCTTCCTTCCCCTGCCTCATCATTCCCATCAACTTACGGCAAGCACTGGCTGTAGTAATCGCCCGAAGCTTTGCAAGTTCCCTGGGCGCAGGTCTTGGGCCCATTCCAACCCTGCCCACCACACTGGCCGTAGAGAGGAGCAGTGGCACCTCCACCCCCGCTGGCAGGAGGAGGGTTAGAAGCAGGAGGAGGGTTAGAAGCAGGAGGAGGAGCAGTGCCGCTGCCGCCACCACCACCGCTGCCCCCAGAGCAGGTGATGACAGCTGGCCCGGGGATGCTGTAAGCGCGACCACCGTTGGATGGCTTGCCAGTGTTGTCGTAGATGCTGATGAGGATACCAGGG
Organism: Colletotrichum spinosum; assembly: GCA_004366825.1. Classification (NCBI taxonomy): domain Eukaryota; kingdom Fungi; phylum Ascomycota; class Sordariomycetes; order Glomerellales; family Glomerellaceae; genus Colletotrichum; species Colletotrichum spinosum. Next base: position 59,859 of record QAPG01000132.1, on the reverse strand, counting down.
TGGTTGGCAGCGTACGCTCCAGGGAAGCTGACGAAGTTGGATCCGGCATTGGTGCCGGAACCGGTGACACGGATTCTTTCAGGGTTAGTTGAGAGCAGAGAGAAGAAAAGGTTGTTCGACTTACTGGGCACACTCCATGTAGAACTGAGCTCCTCCCTGGCTCGAGGCGCTATGGAGAGCAATGAGCTCGACTCGCAAGAGGTAGTCGCCCGGAGCCACGCAGGTCGGGAGGGTAAAGTAGTGCCATCCAGCGTTGGAGATCATCGTGTCAACGGCCCAAGTGCTTCCGCTGAGGCCGGCTTCGGCGACCTTGAACCACTTCAAGCCCGATGTTCCGGTAGTCGCCGCGTTGTCGACCTTGGCTAGGTATACGATAATGGGGCCTGGTAGAGCCTATCGTCAGTATGATGTGTCTCCCTTACACTGAAAATAGCAGTGCTTCGGACTAGATTGTGCAACTCACCCTTGTGACTTGCCGCAATGGGATGCTCGGCATCGTTGGCTCCCTGAGGGCCGCCAATGACGTGACCCCACCACGCGCCAACCTTGGCGCCAGCAGGGACGGTGATGACGTTGCTGTCCTTGTACTGGAGGTTATTGTTGCAGGCGAGGCCGCCGTCGTTGACGTTCTGAATGGGGTTGTTGCTCGACGGAGCTCGGATGCCCTTCAGAGAACCTTGGTCAACGCCGTTGACGGAGAGCTTCTGGAAGATGGCGTGGCCGGAGGCCGAGGCCACCAGGCCAAGCAGAGCAGCGGTAAACTTCATGGCGAGGACCTCAAGGTGGTTGAGCAGTTGAAAGATACGCGAAGGGCTGTTGAAGGTGAAGTTTGTTCGAGATTCGTCAAGTGAAGAATATGAGGGCCCAAGTTATATAAGAGAATCAAACCTGGTTCTTGGACACATTTACCATGTCACCACACACAAAGGAGGAAAGGAGACGCATGCCAGCCGGTATAATCTCATCAACGACTACGGTATCTCACAGTCCGCTAAATTGCTTCTCGCAGCACTCAATACCACACACGCCATCTCGTGACCAGGCGTCGTAGTATCGAACCGAGTTTCAACATCTGCGCTAAACCGCAACACTCTTACGCCCCTTCCACCCTTCGGCAGGGCAAACCACCCTCCAGAGCGCCACTCCGGAACCTGTGACCAGGCAGCATGTTTGCCCTTCCCCCGGGATCTCATTTAGGCTACCTGGAAACTCTTGCCGATCGGACCGGATCCCGGTCGGCGGAGTGTGACGTCCGGAAGACAAGCAACAGAATCCGCATTAGCGCCAGCTTGGCGGACCGCCTGTTGATGGCTGTCAGAGTCTGGAACAAGCAATTTCTGCTGCCGAAGGGAGGTAAGCGACGGTGGCGTGGTGAGACATTCGTTATGACAGGACCTCTGCCTGGCGGTGGAAGGGATTTTTTGGTCTGGCTCGATATGAAATCTTTCAGCCACGCTGCAGAGGAGGGGAGGAATGGGTTTGGCACTTTAATCTTCAAGTTGCTAAGCGAGTTGACGGTTGAATCAAGATGCGCTACCATACGCCGCGGGTAAGACGACGTCTGCATGTTCTTGTGCTGTCAGATATCATCATTAGTTCGATATACTGACTAGCCTCTACCACGTCTCCAGGCAATCAAGTCTCAAATGTCTCGCGTCCAGTAGATAGTCCTCATCAATCCCATCCGAGGTTACTCGGTCCTTCATTTGGTATTCGAGTCCATTCATCAGTCATTCAACATCTCATCCAGTGAAATCCTTCATAGCATCCCCAATAGCATCAAAGTCATCACCCCCCGATCCCTCCTTACCCCCCCTTAGCTCCTTATTCGTCGCCTGGATCAATATGCGGCGGTAGCTTGTCAGTGCCGGCGTGCCGCTGTCCGTCACCTCCAGAATCAGGTGCAACAACTGCCCCTTGGCCCTGGGCTTCTGGCTGACGAGGTCGAGACACGACTTCTCCGGCGGCGGCGTCGTCACCTTGACCTTCCTCCCTTCAGCATCCAATTTGTCAATCTCGAGATGGGCCACCTCGAACTGCACGAGCCACTGCGACGCGCTCGGTTCGCGGTACTGCCACCACTTGAAGCTCAGCGCGTCTCCGTCGGGGTCGTACGTTTCCGACGCGTCGAGCTCGAAGACCTCGCCGGCCTCGAGTTCAAAATACAGTGGCTTCAGATTCTGGTCGCCGTTGATTGACACAATCGGGTGGTGGTTCGTGGATCCCAGGTCGCGGTTGAGCGACCACTGAATACGCGCGGCGAAGTCGTTCTGAAAGGTATCTCGCCACCGCCATATGGTGGCCTGGTTCGAGCGGTACGACTTGCCGTCCGCGCCGACGACGAGGTCCGTCATGTCGCTGTAGTGCCTACCCCGCTGCCCGGCGTCGCTGGAATCGGTGAGGTCGTAACGGCCGCCCCAGGAGCCGTATTCGGGGTGCTCGCGGTCGCCCAGGCCGTTTTGGATGAGGTACAAGAAGGTCGGGGTGTCGCCCTCGGGGATGAAGAGGTAGTCCGGGTACGCGGAACCCAGGGGCCCGAGCTGGATGTTCTCCTTGATCCACTGCTTCGACACCTTTGAGAAGTCCGGGCCGCCCTGGTCGAAGCCGTAGTACTTGTCGCCGGAGATGCCCGTCCAGGCGGCCAGGCCGTACTGGTTCCAGCCGTGGATGGAGGAGATGTAGAAGATGTCCGGGAACTGGGTGCGGATCCAGGCCGAGCTGTCGTCCTGGTCCGAGATGGTGTACACGCGCAGTTTCGCTCGGAGCTTGGCCGCCGCCGCGGGGGAGTGTTTGTCGCGAATGGTCAGGAGGACCTGGGCGAGAACGTTGGTGCCGCCCCAGACCAGAACCCACAAGGGGTCTTCCGAGGGAGCCTCGATTCTCTCGAGAAGCAGCTGGGCGCCGTCGGTCAGGGACTTGTCGAGCCCGACGCCGGCCATGCCATAAACCTGGACAAAAGACAAGTCAGCCTGATGTCATTACTTTGCTTTGATATGTCTGTTTCGGCTGATAGGGACTGGTTATCGACGTACCGGTGGGCCAGACTTGACCAGGGCGCGGAGACTGTCTACCGACGGGTAGGGGTAGTCTGGGTGAGTGTGCTTGTTAAGGTTATCAACGGCGTGGGCGTAGGCCTCGAGAATCTTGCGAATATCCTGCGGGCAGACTTTGTTCTTCATCCATGTTGAAGACACAGCTACTAAGCCTTCGGTCTGAAATTGGTTGGAGTAGAGGAGATAGCGGACGAGCGACTCGGCGTCGTCGGGCTCGTTGGAGATGTCTGTCAAGACAAAGACTCTGGGTTTGTCGGGGAACGTCTGTAGTCGAGTGGTCTGCGCCATGATTGTGTTGATTTGTCGACTGCGGCGCTATGGGGAGTGTCGTGGAGAGGCTGAGAGTAGGCACCGAACGGGGGGGACTGCGAAAAGACGAGGCGATTATTCCAGGCCAACAAGGAATGCGTCTCACCAGACTATTGCTTTTGAAATGCTGTGATGCTGTGAAGAGGGGCGGCAAGCGATGTGTTCCTTTGTATGACGATAGTCCACGAGCGCGACGTTTTCACGAGAGCCGAGTGGTTAACATTACCATCTTGGGATCAACTCCTCGCAAAGAGCCGAATCATCGTGTAGTCTCGGCCGGATTCCGGTGCTTAAATCTTGTCCAGCGCGTCCAACCCCGCATTCTGACCAGCTTCTGGACGTGGGCTTGTCTACTATGAGGCGAGTCAACCACCACGCGATTCAGGTGGAGCTCTCGGCTGGGGGGTTCTTTACCAAGGCTTCGGTCTGGTTTGCGTCATCTGCGAGTGAAAGTATCATGGGTTCGACAGAAGAGGGGTTGACAGCATGCCAATTCAATTGCTTCGTCTCATCTGTGCATGAGCAGTGTGAAGTGTGTCGGGTGATGTTAAAGTGGTGAGAGACTCATGACATCAGACCTATTATCTCATATTTACATGTCATTTTGCCATGATCTTGATGTTAAACTGAGAAGATCAAGGTCGATGCCGACGTGCACTATATTCCATGCCATGTCTATGTTTCTGAAAGATGGAATGGTATCCATGTTGTCGCCGTATACCTCCACGCCAATACGGCTCAGCTCTAGTAGAGAATAGGTAGACATTAAACCACAAAGCCGACATCGCAGCCTCGTCTTTACGGTGATCCGGGTCTGTTTGGATTGCCGAGGACATGATGGAATCCATCGTACCCAACAGATGGAGATCCAAACTGCTACATCGCTTGTATGGATCATATTCGCCAGTAAACCGGAAATAGTCGGCAGACATACGGGATTGGGTAGCGTAACACAACGCACGAGACTCGCAAATTTCTCGTCGTCCCCTCTGTTCCTTGACAAACCAAGTATCCCGTTGGTGCTTAGGATTCCTCAAAACGGCAACTTGAGGCACATCTCCGGACCAAGAGTGGATGCTGGCCCGGTCATCCTGACTCGTCTAGACCAACTCTCCATGTTCCGACTTTTGATCGGGGCCCCGCAGGTCCATCCCCAGATCATGCTGCGCGACTGTTGACCAGCCCCAGATCCACACTCGCTCCAGTCCGGAGAGGCTCCAGAATAGCGTGACTGTTCCATGATGTCGGCCTGTTTATCGGGTGGTGTCGCAAGTACGAGTTGGCGCGTCTCTAGTGTTATAAAGCCTTGATCGAGTCCATGTCGGTGCAACCCTAAGTCTCGTCTGCATCTTGGCGTTTGGTTTTCAGTCTTTTTTATGCAACTCGTCAACATCGACTTCTATTTATTTCTCATTGACTCGATACCACGGTGTATCGGAAGACTTCCACCATGGGCGATACCGAGAAGAACGACGCGGCCCATCTCGAGCACCCTGCCGAGGCACGGGCTCAGCTCGCCAACCTCGGAAACCAGGAAGAACACGACCTTGGCAAGTGGGAGTCTTTCAGAAAGTACCCGAAAGCCTCCTTCTGGTGCGTCTACGCCGTCTGGTGTGTTCTCGTCTTGAGTTCCGAGAACCAGGCCGGCGGCAGCATCCTGAGCATCCCCGAGTTCCGCAAGGACTTTGGCCACTTTTACAATGGCGACTATGTGCTGGATGCAAAGTGGCAGTCCGCCTTTAACGGTGCCCCGGTTGCTTCGTGAGTCGACCACCGAAACCCTCGAGACTGATGAGCAAAAGCTGACAACGATCTCTACAGTGCAGTCATTGGTGCTCTCGGCAGCGGAAACCTCGCAGACTGGCTCGGCCGAAAGAAGGTCATCATGATTGCGCTGGTCATCTCCTTCATCGGCATCACCCTCGAATTCGTCGCGACAACAAACGAAGTCTTCTTTGGCGGAAAGTTCGTCAACGGCTTCGCCATCGGTGCTCTGTCTTCCGTCACCGTCACTTACATTGGAGAGGTACGAAACCACACACCACGAACTCGAGTTAACTCGAGCTAACTCCCACCCCTCCAGATCACCCCCCTCGCCCTCCGCGGTCTCTTCACCTGCCTCTCCGCCCTCTCCTACACCCTCGGGCCCCTCGTCGTCGCCGTCATCATCAACGAAACCGGCACCCTCAACAGCCGCTGGGCCTACCGCGCCGTCTTCTGCGGCCAGTACGGCTTCGCCGCCATCGCCGCCTCCCTCATCTGGTTCATGCCCGAGAGCCCGTGGTACCTCGCCATGAAGGGCAGGGACGAGCAGGCCCTCGGCAGCCTCGCGAAACTCGGCCACGCCGGCGACGAGGGCCGCGTCAGGCTCGCCGTCATCCACCAGACGCTCGACCGCGTCCAGAGCGAGACGGCCGGCGCCAGCTACCTCGAGTGCTTCCGCAGGAGCAACCTCCGCCGCACCGTCATCTCCATCTCCCCGCTGTGCATCCAGTCGCTGTCGGGCATCACCTTTGCCGCGAGCTACTCGACGTACTACATGCAGCTGGCCGGCTATTCTACCGCCGAGAGCTTCAAGCTGTCCATTGTGCAGCAAATCATTTCCGTCGTCGGCAACGTCATGTCGTGGTACCTCGTCGACAGGCTGGGTCGCCGCAGCTTGACCGTCTACGGCCTGGCCATTCTCACCGTGATCCTCCTGTTTACCGGCGGCCTCGCTCTCCCCGGAACGCTGTCCATGAACAAGGGGACCGTGGCGCTGATATTGCTGTACTGCTGGTGGTACAACGTCACCATCGGCGCGACGGCCTACACCGTTTTGGCCGAGGTGTCGACCTCGCGTCTGCGCATCAAGACCATCGCCATCGGCCTCGCGCTGCAGAATGCTCTGACGACCATGTGGAACTTTGTCCTGCCGTACCTCTTCAACCCGGACCAGCTCAACCTCGGTGCCAAGATTGCCTTTATTTTCGGCGGGCTCTCTGTCATCTCGCTCGTGCACCTGTGGTTCAACCTGCCCGAGACGGCCAACAGGACGTACGAGGAGCTCGACGAGATGTTCATGAAGAAGGTGCCCGCTCGCAAGTTCAAGGAGTACACGTCGGACGTGACCGTCCGAGGCGAGGCTGTGAAGACGGCGATACAAAAGGAGCAGGAGCTGTAAATGTTGATTTGCGTTGACATCTGGCACATGATACCCACGTCATGCATGTAGTCATTATAGGCGATGAATACACAAGTTCAAGGTGCGAAGTGAATACAACTACCGCTTGTCAGTTGACCTAGTGCTCAAACAAAGTCAACTCTTGAAGCAAAGAACACTTCAACCAGACACACGGACTAATCCAACCCGTCATCTTGGATAGCCTACATGAGGGACAGCCGCGCACCATCCGCATGGGAATTCCGAGCTCGCAAATGATTCCAATGGAAAGAATATGGTAACCTCCAATTAGTGCTTGGAAATTGTAAGGAAGTATGTGATATTTCTCAAAATCCATCCATCTATGACTGAGCAACAATCTCTGGCAATTGTTTTTGATGCTTATTTTACGCCGTGAAATCCCCAAATTGGGGCAAAGAGATACGCATGAAGAGATAAGTAGGACTACCTGCTTGCAACTGTATCCCATGATGTAGAGCCTCGTAACTATACTCGATATTATTGACTTAAAGCAAACGTTCCCACGCATTTGGGGCGCCAATGACACCGAAGATGATCCTACGAGAACCATATACTACAAGCGGTAACGCGCCATCGCTTTGTGTAACCGCTGACGCCTCTAGTGCTGACACCTCTAGTGCTGACGCGCGAGGCGTCACGCATTCTAGAATCTGACGTCCAGAAACCTCATACTTATTTCTTTCCTTCTCCCAGCGTCCAGACGCCAACTCCAGCTGTCGTCTGAAGTCTGTCATCCCGTTTAGCACCACGACATCAAGCCCGCATGGACGAGCGCCAGCAGAAGCCGCCGACTGTGGCGGTCATTGGCGGAGGCATGTTACACTGCGATCCGGCATACCAGGAAACCTCTGTCCGTAGCTGACTGTGCTCGATAGGTGCGACCGGTATCTCTATGCTCAAGACCCTGGTGGAAGATGGGTTCGCTGCTACGCTCTTCGAGAGACGAGGTCGCGTTGGTGGGTTGTGGTCGTACACTGATGACAAGACCATGACAACGGCGCTTCCCAGTACGTAAAGCAAACAGAGCGTCTTGACGATCACCCAAATATTGACATGTCTCAGCTACGAAAGCGCTCATCAGCAAATATACCTGTGGGTTCACAGACTTTCCCATGCCGGACAGTGGGTCTGCTACAGCATCTCTTGAGTATATCGGCTGACGAAACAAGAATACGATGCCTTCATGTCGCAGTCTGACTTTGAGGAGTACATGGAGTCATACGCCAAGCACTTTGACCTCTACAAGAACAGCGTGTTCAACTCGCTCGTGACAAGCGTGAACCGCAACGGAGACGGGACAAAGTGGGACGTCGAGATGATCACGTCCGGCACGAAACAGATCCGACAGTTTGACAAGGTCGTCTTCTGCCACGGCTATCAAACGAAGAAGAAGATGCCCTTGTACGACGGATCCGAGAAATTCGAAGGAACCATCATCCACTCTCAGGAGTTCCGCAAGTGAGCTGTCCATTGTTTACTCCTCCTCGTCGACGACGACGTCGTCCCGGCTGACATCAGACGGCAGCCCGGCAGACTTTGCAGGCAAGAAAGTCGTCATGGTCGGCTTCAGCGCGACCCTCGGCGACCTCGCACCCGTCCTCGCGGAGCAGGTCGAGAAGCTCTACATCTCGCACCGCAACGGCGGCCTCGTCATGAGCCGCTGGCGCAACGGCGTGCCCAGCGACCTCCTCATCACCCGCTGGCGCAGGCAAATGTCCTTCTTCCTACAGCGCCACTTTCCCACCCTCACCAACAAACTCGTCCTGCTATCCACCGGTCTGCTCATGAGGCAGTACGGCCCGATCGACCCGTCCTTCCGCCTCACCGAGGGCCGCGCGCCGCTGACCCTGACGCTCGCGAGCTGCATCGACGTCGTGCTGGACCTGCTCCGCGCCGGCAAGGCAACCTCGCTACACGGAATCAAACGCTTCCTCGGCGGTAAGTCCATCGAGTTCGAGGACGGAACGGTGATGGACGACGTGGACGCCGTGATTTGCTGCACGGGGTACCAGGCCGACTTCGACCTCGCCCCGTTCCTCGAAACCAGCAGACCGGACGCGGACGCGGCCGGCAAAGCGTACAAGGGACCGCCCATTGCGCGCTTGTACATGAACATCTTCCCGCCGGCGCACGCGGACAGCATCGCCGTCCTCGCGTACTCGACGTACGGCAAGAACAACGGCTTCTCCTTCTCGGACGTGACGGCCATGGCCATCAGCAACATCTGGCGCGGCGTCAGCGCCGACATGATCCCCCCGCGGTCCGAGATGGAGCGGGCCATCGACCGGCATCAGCGATGGATCGCGGGCCGCGTGAACTTGGAGAAGCGGTCCGACGTCGCGTCGGTGAAGCAGTGGGAGTTCCAGGGGTTTCTGCACGAGGCGGCCGGGACGGGGATGGAGAACCTGGGATGGGGGTGGAAGGGGTGGATGACTTGGCTTAGGGACCCGTACATGGTGTACCTGATCCACCACGGCGTCGAGACGGCGCATGCGTTTAGATATTTTGAGACGGGGAAGAGGAAGACGTGGGATGGGGCGAGGGAGGCGATTATTCACATGAACCAGCTGGTGAAGCAACTCAAGCGCGCCAAGAAGTAGACCAGAGGCCGAGCGGATGTGCAGAGATGAGATGGGTTTCGACGATATGGTGACTGTGTGTTAAATTATCGGAACTTCATAGAGCGAAAGACCCTAAAAACATGCTTCTGATCAGTCATTCAGCCCTTTCCTGGCGTCACTGATGGTTGATACAGATGCTCCGTTGATATGTATCTCATTCATCAGAGCGGCGGCTGTCCGGTAGCTCTTGCTAAAACACTCTAGCTCATCCAGTCGATCGATGATCAGTCACCTTGTTCAGACTCATCAAGCTGACATTGAACAGTGGATACCGGCAGTCATATTGTGCCCACGCCAGAGAGCGTATAGCTTCATCCGCATGGTCCCACGAATATGTTCTTTTAAAAGGCGACGATGGCGTCTTCCACAGGGCCTGGAGAGCTTTCTTCGGACTGGAACCGCTTCCCAACCCTCCGGACTTCACGGCGTCGATTCAACCCGTCGCAGGAACTGGTCAGGTTGGAGACGTAAGGGGGTTGGACGCATGTACTCGAGCAGACCGACATGTTCTCTTACACGGGGTTGACCCCGCAGCAAGTTGATTGGGTGCAAGAGAAGTATCATATCTACATGATGCCCACTGGGCGTATGTCACTCTGTGGGCGGAGGACGAGCATCGTCAGGTATGTAGCAGGTATGTAGCTAAACCTATACATGAGGCATCTGTTCGATGGAACGTCTCTGCCTATACTTCGTTGCTGGAAGCTACCGAAGTTTCAGAAAACAGGTGTTATCATGGCTGTTTTGCCACACTTTGTTACAGTTTCAGGGCATAACCACAGATTTGCTTTTGGATCTGTTTCTTCAGCCAGCTCTGTGTCAGGAATTCCGACGCACTGAATTATTAGGCTTAACGAATGTTGTATCCCGATAAACATTGATGGTCAAGTACTGAGTCCCCTTAGAAGGTAATGTTGTCGAGAAAAGGCTCGTTGATTTCTTGACACCCCTCCTATAGCTTATGGTTTCAGTCACTGGATGAGAACATCATAGGGGATAAATGAAGAACCAGTCCAGTGGGCCCCGTGTTATCGTAGCAGAACACACCCAAGAAGGGTGCCGATACACAATCCTCTTGTAGACTTCGGTTGAACGCCTGTAAATTGGGATGTATCATCAAAATTCAGTTGTAGAATCCATTAACAGTAAAGCAGAAATCGCCACGATGTTCGAGTACCATAAGTATGTCGCGATGCTTACAGAAATCACGACTTGAAGCAAGAGACGGCTGTCTGGTTCAAAAATGTATTTGCTCCCCGTCTGGCTGTTTGAAGTCCTCTGCACATAAATCTAGAACCTCTCAATTAGATACTTCGTTATCCGATACCTTTGGCTCAACCTCCGAGTGCGCCCGCGACAGCAATAAAGACTTCTTGGCCCCAATGATTTACAAAGCAAAACAGTAGAGACGGCAAACGCTATGTACGTCCCAACGAAAATGTCTAGAATGAGGAACAGCTCGAGGCTAGTAGTGAAGAGATGAAGACAAAAAACACGATACTCCAGGCTCAGCGGGCGAGGTAGCCGGACGCGCACACCACTGGCAACGTGTCAGCCTGGTCGCGATTGTTTGTCAGCATATCTCATGTTACTGGATTGGCACCATTCACACGGCCAGTGGACGACGAGGGGAAGAGGTAATTATCCCTTTCGTAACGGGGTGTCCTTGACGTTCCGGCGGCTTTTGACAACGCGAAGGACGCTCGCTACGGCGCAGATGGCGAGGGCGCAGGCAAGGTGAAAGAGCGCGAGGGAGGTGGCCACGGGCAACAAGGATTCGAGGAGGGCGCCGAAGTAGCTGATAGAGACTTGAGTGATGGAGGCAGAGATGGCTCCGGTTTATATACAGAGCAGGATGATGTAATTGAGCATATCACAAGTCTGGGCGCTATCGATGAGAAGGATTGTCAGTTTCGGCAAGGTCATTTACGGCGAGTTTACAGACTCGGAACTTGGAAGGCGTTGGGGAAACTGGGTAAAGTGCAGATGAAACGGAGGCTAGACTCACGATCCCCAGATCCCGAGCGCGGCCTTGGAAAGCAGTCTGGCCATCGACGGGTCGCTTCTTCAAGATTTTTAGGTATACGAGAGAGGAGGACGAATAAGACGACGTGAGGGATGGCCAACAGAAACACGAGGCGGACGAGCCAGTGGATTCGTGAGAAGGCGAGACGCATCTTGGCTTCCAACGTGCGTTCACCTAAAGTCACGGATGCTGTTGGATAATCAGAAAATAAGCGTATCTCAAAGAATGATATGCCAAAAAGGTGCAATGCAGATGTCGTCGATGGACCAAGACGTCGTCGAAGAAGTGAGTGCCGGGCCGAGCCTATTGAGATTTGGATCAGCTAGTAGTTTCCAGGGTAGACAGAAGCGATCAACACCCATCCTAAATACAAGACGTTTGCCACTGTCGACCAATGTCCCTACGAATGTTTGTTCCTCCTTGCCGACGCTCGTCATCAAGCCAATGGCCTGAACAAACTCGGCCTATACCTTGGCTCCCTCACTCCGACCGGGCGACGGCTGTGCTGCATTATTGTGGGGAAGAATGACAATAGCTCCTCGCTACTGGCCGCGCATGTCTCGCCGTCTCGACCGGGCACGACAGCACTGTTGGGCGTAGGGACTTGGGAGGTTTCACGAAGCAGCGCCTTGGTATCGGAGTAACTATGTCTCCGACATGAATAGGACCTGCCCGCCCGAGACCCGAGCCAGCTGCGCCACATGATGTCGACTTACACTGAGGTTGAGCCACTCAGGGCGACAGCTTACATAAGCTCAATCATTCTCACACTTACGTAAGTAGCGACTCGGATTCAAGGCCATCCCGCCGTACTCCTGGCAGCCGGCTAACTTCCGGGCCTTTCGTTCTGCCACTGCTGGCCGCCGATAGTCACAGGGACAACCTCGCATCCCATCCCAAGATCTCGTTGTTCATGAAGTAACAAAACCCCAGCAAATCTCCTTGAACGCACGCGAAGTCCAGGCTGACAACTCGATTCCCAACTACCTGCCTCGCCTAGGCTGCAGCGCCGATCGGCACTCGCCTAGTCGTCTCTGGCAGAGGCTTCGTCATTGTCTTCGTCAACAGGCGGAAAGCGAAAAATTCTTTGGTCACGTCTTTATTTTCCAGAGACTTCTTCGAAACGGTCCTAGGCATTTCGAGCCTTCTCCTGTGCATGATGCATGCGACACGTCGTCGGTCAGTGGTACAGCCTCCGTGCTGGATAGTCGGTATCCTAGGATGAACCAAGGAATCCGGCTCCTCGACAAAGCCATGGAAACTCGTTCTCGAATGTCTAGAAAGACCGTTTATTCGCGTCGTGGAATACAAAGGGAAAGACGCCAGTTAGAACGCCGATGTGCTACTATGCAGGCAGGCTCCGTGGGACCATGCAATCACCCCTGAACGCGTCAGACTGGATGCTATCGTCACTGCTTACGGCGCCCGACTCGTATCACCACGAACCACCTCATCTCCCTACCTGCAGCCAGGTTTCCGGTAATTCTCCGCTCTGTCGTCTCGAGCCAATGTCAGCGACCTTCCTTTCTCGGCACCCTTCACGTGCGCTGTTAGCTGGGACACCCATCGCTCATCGAGTACTGGCCCAGTGGACCGAGTATCGCAGCTAAGAAAGGCCCAAAGTTGCTCCGGTTCGGTCCCATTTCTGACTGCTTCTGCGTACGCGCCATACCGCCAACAGGTTAATATGACGACGACCCCGTCTCGGTCTCCAATACGCGGCACAGCAGCCCTCTTGGGGACTTTTGTCACTTGTTGGCCAGGCTTCGTACGTCTCGCGTGGGCCACGCGTGGCTTTCGTCTGGACCGCAACATCGATTACCATGCTTACTCGAGAGACTCCTTGTCTGCTTATCTGCCTGCCGATGTCGAAATGCAGATGAAGCATTGCGCACTCGCGTCCATTAATTCGAACATTGCCGAAACCGTCTTCTACCTTTATCAGCCGCCCACCCTCCATCGTTTTTCAACCTCTCGTGCGTTTGATTGCAGCAGACCTCAGACCTGAATCCGACGGACCTGATAGCGCACGCCGTCCACGCCTCCGTCATTCAAGCACTGCGGTTGAATCAAGAGCAAGTGGTCATGAGCTCGAGGTGTCTCAACGACGACTCCTTCGGGCCCGGCGTCCGGGGATGCCGCGGCGACTTTGACTTCACGCTCCGCTTCGAGAGAATCTTCTTGGCCATCATACCTGCGGCCGTCTTCACAGCCCTTGCCGTCCCCCGCATCGTCTTTCTTTCTAGAAAACCAAGGGTGGTCGGTGCCAAATTCGTGCAGACCGTCAAGCTCGTGAGTGACACTTGCATAGTGGCACTGTTCGATGTGAGTGAAGCTAATACAATGCTAGGCCGCCGTCACAGTCTTCGCGACGCTACAGTTCGCCCTGCTCATTCTCCAGACAACTGACAATGGCGCTGGAGTCGACGGTTTCGCCATCACGGCCTCGGTCCTTTCCTTTATCGCCGCCGTCTTCATGCTTGGTCTGTCCTATTTCGAGCATGCGAATGCCCCAAGGCCGTCCATGCTCCTGACGGCCTACATTTTCCTCCAGATTGTGTTCGACGTGGCTCAAACCAGAACTTCGTGGCTGATGGCAAGAACCTTTTCGACGGAACTTTTTGCCAGGCTCTTTACAGCATCTCTGGCCGTCAAGGTCGCCATTCTACTCGCCGAGGCCCAGAAAAAGGCGCAGTGGATGAAGTGGGCCGAGGAGGAGCATAGCCCCGAGGAGACGAGTGGTCTCTTCAGCTTGGGCGTCTACTGGTGGCTGAACAAGCTCTTCTTCCGAGGCTACAGGAACGTCCTGACCATCGACGACCTCTATGCTCTTGATCAGGGCATGATTGCCGAGACGATGCAGATCACCCTGGATCAGGAGCTGGAGAAGGGCACCTATCGCGGCAAGAAGCACGGCCTCGCCAGAGCTCTGGGTAAAGCTCTCGCAGTGCCGCTTCTTCTTCCAGTAGCACCGAGAGTCGCCTTGATCGGCTTCAACTTCAGCCAGCCCTTCTTCATCCAGAGCCTTCTCGGGTATCTTCAGAACCCAGAAGCACCCGCAAACGTCGGCTACGGCCTCATCGGCGCCGCATTCATGATGTACTCGGGCATCGCCATCTCCACCGCGCTGTACAACTACTTCCAACAAAGGGCTCTCTACATGTCGCGGGGTTGTCTGTCAGCTGTCATCTACAAGAAGACGACCGAGGCCGATGCCGCCACCGCAGGTGATGCTGCCGCCGTCACCCTCATGAGCACCGACACTGAGCGCATCATTCGTGGTTTCTATGGCCTGCACGAGTTCTGGGCCAATCTCATCGAGGTCGCTCTGGGTTGCAGGTTGCTGGAGCGCCAGCTCGGCGTCTCCTTCATCGCTCCCGTCATCGTCATTCTTGTCAGCACCGTCATCATGTTGACGTGTGCTAGATACACAGGCGATCGTCAGTCTCGGTGGATGGCCCAGATCCAGAAACGCGTCGGCCTTACCGCCAATGTCATTTCCAACATGAAGTATTTGCGCATCTCCGGCATCACCGCCCCCGTTGCCGACTTTGTCCAGGATATGCGCGTCGAGGAGATGCGCATCGGTAACCAGTTTCGCTGGTTGATCATCATCACTGCGCTCGCCTCCCTCGGCCCAAACATGATCTCGCCGGCCATTACTTTCGCCTTTGCATCCTCCCGTCTCGACACTACCACCATCTTTACATCCTTTTCCTTCCTCGTGCTCCTGAACTCGCCCCTCGCTCAGCTGTTTCAAATGGTTCCGGGCGTCATCGCCGCTTTCACCTGTCTTACTCGCATACAGACCTTTCTCGAGACTGATTCCCGCATCGACTACCGCGTGTCAACCCGTCCATCCGCGAGGACCTCAGAAGACACAATCTTCCGGGACAACCTGGAAAGCATTCCACTGAAGCCTCTCGACAAGAACCGTCGCCAAAGTTCCGAAGGAAAAGCAGGCAGCCCGTCCATTTCCGTTACCAACGGCAACTTCGGCTGGGCCGACGACAAGTTGGTTCTCCGAGACATCACGGCCACAATTCCGGCCGCACAACTTACCATTGTCGTCGGCCCCGTGGCGTCTGGCAAGTCCACGCTCTGCAAAGCACTTCTCGGCGAGGTTCCATACAGCAGCGGTTCTGTGGCTTTACCCTCCCGCGACGTAGCTGTCGGTTACTGTGAGCAGACGCCGTTCCTGTCAAACGGCTCCATCAAAGACAACATCATCGGCTACTCCAACTTCAACCAAGTGCGCTACGACGAAATCATTGAGGCCTGCATGCTCCAGACGGACATACTGCTTCTCCCTCTGGACGACGACACAAAGATTGGAAGCAACGGTATTATGCTGAGTGGCGGCCAGAAGCAACGTGTCTCTCTGGCCCGCGCCCTATATCTCCACAGCGATCTTCTCATTTTTGACGATATCCTGAGCGGTCTCGACAACGACACGGCCGGAGAAGTGTTCCGAAGGGTGTTCGGGCTGGAGGGCATTCTTCGACGTCGCAACGCCACCGCTATTCTATGCACACACGCCATCAAGTACCTCCCATTGGCTGACCACATCATCGCACTCGGAAGCGACGGCACTCTCGTCGAGCAGGGAACTTTTTCGGACCTGATGCGAGATAAGCGATACGTCGCGAGCCTGGGTGTCAGGGCCACCGACTCTGACAGGGAGTCGGAATCCGGCGAGGATTCGGCGGACCCAGGCAAGCCGACGGCGAGTCCCAAATCCAGACGCCCCCATACGATTGCAGCAGAGTTGATGGAGAAGTCGAGACAGACCGGAGACTTCTCCGTCTACGTCCACTACTTTCACAGCCTCAATCCGACAGCTGTAGCCATCTTTGTCGTCAGTTGCGTCTCGTATTCCACCTGGAACAGCTTTCCGACAATATGGTTGAAGTTTTGGACGGAGGATACCCTTCACAAGACAGCTGCCTACTACGCCGGGCTGTTTGGTGTCTTCAAGGTGTTGCAACTCCTATCTCTTTTCTCTGGTGGTGTAGCCCTAATCATTTGGATGACAACTTCCTCCGGCACGATTCTCCATCAGCAGGCCTTGAAAACGGTCATTCACGCGCCGTTGTCTTTCTTCACCTCGACGGATTCGGGCGTCGTAACGAATCTCTTCTCTCAGGACATGACGCTTATCGACAATGAGCTTCCAATGGCGCTGCTCAACGCAGTGATTTCAGGGTTCGACGCAATCGCCATGGGTGCCGTCATTGCGGTGGCATCACCCTACATGGCTATTAGCTATCCCTTCATGATTGCGCTCTGCTGGGTTATTCAGAACTTCTACCTCAGGACCTCTCGCCAGCTCCGTCTTCTTGACCTTGAGTCCAAGAGCCCGCTCTAGTAGGTCTCATCCTATGTAATCCCGACCCTGCTAACAATGGACAGCACTCATTTTCTCGACACCATCAAGGGCGTGGCCACCGTCCGGGCTTTTGGGTGGGGTGCCAAGGATATTGAACATAATCAGCGCCTCCTCGACACCTCACAACGCCCAGCGTATCTCCTTGCCATGATTCAGCAATGGCTTGTTGTGGTGATGCACCTGATGGTTGCCTGCATCGCCGTCATCCTCGTCGCGCTCGCCACACAGCTCAGGACCAACTCAGGTTTCACTGGTGCTTCCTTGGTCACATTAATGACGTGGGGCGAGACCATTGCCTGGCTGATTCGCCAATACACTCAGCTGGAGACGTCAATTGGCGCCGTTGCTCGCATCAAGACGTTTGCCGAAAGAGTCAAGCCAGAGACCCTGGAGGGTGAGGACATTCTGCCGCCCGAAGAGTGGCCTGAAAAGGGCTCCATCGAGCTCAAAGGTATCTCGGCGTCCTACAGGTTGGTGCCGTCTTGCTTCCCCAGGTGCCCAGTTACTCATTCTTCATTAGCAACGAGCAGGAGGCATCCGCAGACGGCGACAGCACGCCTCCTCACCTCGCACTTCAGGACCTCACATTCTCCATTACTCCAGGCCAAAAGGTTGCTCTATGCGGCAGAACTGGAAGGTCAGTCACTCATCTCGCGGACTTTCGAACAACCGCTAACTGCCAACAGCGGAAAGTCATCTCTGATTCTCCTCCTCCTTCGGCTTCTCGATCCGCTGCCTAGCTGTTCTCAGAACATGACGATCGACTCTGTGCCATTCCATCGCATCGACCGCTCCGTCCTCCGCCGGCGCATCATCGCCGTTCCCCAGGACGCCGTTTTCCTCCCCGACGGGTCCACCATCAAATCGAACCTCGATCCTTTCAACGCCGCGTCCGACGCCGAATGTTTCTCCGTCCTCCGCACAGTGCAGTTGTCGGCCTTTGTTGAGGAGCGGGGCGGCTTGCACGAGGGCATGAGCGCGGACTCGCTCTCGGCCGGACAGAAGCAGCTCTTCAGCCTGGGCCGCGCCATTCTCCGCCGCAGGGTTAAGGACGCCGCGTTCAAGAGACGCGGCGGCGGCATATTGCTGCTGGACGAGGT
This sequence comes from Colletotrichum spinosum, assembly GCA_004366825.1. Lineage (NCBI taxonomy): Eukaryota > Fungi > Ascomycota > Sordariomycetes > Glomerellales > Glomerellaceae > Colletotrichum > Colletotrichum spinosum. Next base: position 42,177 of record QAPG01000132.1, on the reverse strand, counting down.
GAGTTCCAGCGTGGACCACGCCACGGACCGGTTGATGCAGGAGATTATCAAGGAGGAGTTTGGGTACTACACCATCGTCATGGTTTCCCACCGCCTGGACATGGTGATGGACTTTTTCGATGCGGTGATCGTCATGGATAGGGGAAGGGTTGTGGAGACGGGAAGTCCTGGCATGCTCGTGGAAACGCCGGGGAGCCGGTTCGGAGAGCTGTGGGCGATTGAGAATCAGGGCCGGACGAGAGAGTGATGGGCAGCAGAAAATAGATTTCAATTACGTTAAATATCAATATAGTAATTATAGATAACTTTCAAGCCTGCGATTACGTCTATGTGTTTTGCTGTCACATGTGGGATTTGAACTTGGCAGTCTCTGTCCTCTACAAAAGTCAAGATCACTATCGGAATACATACTGAAGCCGTGTAGCTATCAAGTCAGGCAGGACAAACCAGAAGCGTAAGCTTTCTTGCTGAACTAGTCTTTGGACCTACCTCGGTTTGCTTGTTCGGAGATTACTCTTCTATTCAAGTTCATTCCTAGAATCTGATACAAGCTACAACGTAATCTTCCCTGTCATAAGCTTCATTTTCCACTTCAACATTCGCTCCAATGTATGCTATATTGATTCTAAATACATTAATATTTTTACCTTTCCTAGAAACCTTCTATAGAAATTTGGAAACAAATATGAATACTACTCAAAAATGAGCTGCTTGAATCCCGCAAGTGGTCTTCGATTTACTATGTATATATTATAGCTATAACCACAGGGCTGTCATCATACTTATAAAGCACCTCTAGGCCCTTTTCAATGTCTGCTTCAACATACATTCTAGTTAGAAGCCTGCTACCCTGCGGCTCAGAGGCAGTTCCATAGGCAATGGGTGTCGGACGTCATAATTAGGTGCGTATATCTACTTCACGTAGCTCAGCCAAAACAAACACCGTAGCTCAGCCAGAACAAACACCGTCACAAGAGCCGCTGAATTAAGCTGAAGCACTACGTCGATCAGACCTCCCAGCACCGGGCTTCTGAGTCATCTAGTCAACTAATAGCCAGCTTTCCTTCTTCCAGCAGCCAGTGAACAACATTTGAAGACCTGGTCTCGATCTTCCTTGGACTGTTCTTTTTGCATGTAAACATGCCCTTGCCACGAAATGAAAATATAGTTACGCTGATTTCAACAGAACAGGAATAATGTGGCGGTATGAACACACCTACGCAGCTGGGCCAAAGGATGGTACAGCCAATATCTCGATTTTATATACTAACTTGACATTTCTATATTCTCTGATCCATGCGAATCTTTACCGAACGAGAACCCTCCCCCAGGCTTTCTTGACGAGATTCGAAACTTTCCCTGTAGGTGCTAGAACATCTATACACTGTTGCAATCTCTGCTCACTACCTTTCCACGTCTCTACTCGGCTCCTCTCGGCACTTTGGGAATCCCCAAAAGAGATATTTTGTCACTCGGCATCTCTTCCTCCATTAGGAACTTACTCTCTTGTCCCTCTCCTAGCCTTTTATGCACCTCTAAGCATATGCTGTATTTTGCGCCAACTTAAGAGTCTATGTAGGCAAACTCGTGAACTAAACCATCCACGTTGTGCGAGCGGCCATGCTACAATGTTATAGTCTGAGAGTCCGTATAGAACAAGAAGTTCCAGAGTCAGGAGGCTGCAGGAAATCATCAAGATTAGTGTTTCCATCAGGGATCCAAGGTAGCTGTTGCGTCGAACCCTATGTTGTGGATGTGCTGGTCCTTTGGTGGCCGTTGATCTTCTCAAAATTACACCGGCGTGGCCCATGAAAATCCTCACAACACCCTCGTGACTTTTTTGAGCGCCAAGTCGATAGTGATACTTCCAAGTTCACCCAATCGGTATTTCTCGGCGCTATTGTAGAGTAGAGGGCTCGTAATATCCTCGGGGCCTATTTCCGCGACATCATGATGCTAAGAAACATGATCGTATATGCAACAAGCTTATGGCTATACAACGAGAACTCCCTGTGATGGTGTGATGAATTATTAAAAGAAGGGGGATTTCGCGTTCTTTATTTTCATATCCGGACTGTCTGATCAATCCGCTTGTTCCTTGCCTGTTGATGTGACATAGGGGCTGCTATGGGTTAGGGTCCATGCGCCGGTCGTCGCATCCCAAGGCTCATGAGCGTCCATGTTCTGATAAACAACTGTATTATCAGCCCATAACCACCCTCTCTAGCGTTCTCTGAGATATGATTTCAAGAGATAAAGCTGATTCAGCGACTAAAGAAGTTGTACTTGATACAGAAAGTGCGTGGAGACTCCAAGCGATTGGAGCTGATGGGCTCTCCAGGTACGAGCTGTAGAGCTTCATTCTTGGGGGAATGATCACTTACAGCTTCTTAAATTTGCAAGTCCTGGTGCAGCGTTATGTCTTACTGGCGGAGATGTACATCAAAATCTTTGTCAAGAAGCTCTCCCAGGCAAATGCTCAGTCGAAGTCGATGGTCCAGATTGGGCAACTCCGAAGTGTTTGCGGTCAAGGCCAAAGAGGGAACCGGCTGGCAGCCAGCTGCTGGCGGCTGTTGCACTAGGGGGCCGCTGTCGGCAAGATATCCTTGTGAAGACGCCGAGTCACGCACCCGGCAGATGTGAAAGACGATTGGACAGTTTCTTCCTATGGCGGTTGACGAGAGGAAACTTTTCCGAGGCCAGCCCACCTTTGTCGGGACTCGTTGACGTCCAGCAGGGAAACACGTCACAAGACGAGGCAATATTGCCGGGCCCAGCCAGCCTTCAGATCTCTTCAGACACGCCGCATCCGCTGTGCTCCCGACGTGCTGCCATTTAAATGAGAGGGGCTGCTCGAACAATCGAGCTCAGACGTGGGTTCGAGAGGTGCGTGTGCCTCCATGCTGCAAAACGGTTAGAGTCGCCAACGGTCTAGCTACGTTGAGGGCGTTAGGCTGTTAGCTCGTTCCAGCTGACACGATCCAAGACCGCCAGAGGCTTCGCAAGCTGCGATGACTATGTCATCTTTTTCTGCGAAAAGAACAGAAGCAGACTTATGCTATGCCAGGCCGGGCTTGGTTCAGGGATCATGTGATTATGCACAACCCGGTGACCTGTGTTTTTCGTTTCTCTTTTGAGATGTAATCCCGTCATCGGCTCTGGTGCTCCCCATTTTCCGCAACCTTTTCTTCTTCGTCACATCCAACATCTCATGTCACCAGCAATATTCGCAATGTTCCGAGATTCAGAGTCGCAGTGTTGACTGCAAAAGATGAATTTCTCCGCTGCTGATCTTTCGCACAGATATCTCTATCAGCTCTTATTATAGAGACTCCTTGAAGCCTGGAAAATCAAGTCTGACGTCGAGCAACATGCGTTCCCACCACGGATGGTAACCAAGTCCCCCTCATCCCAGCGCCCATCTTGAGACGGTAGCTGACAAAAGCATCGCATAGCACAACCTGTCGCCAGAGAAAACTGAAATGCGACGAAGTCAAGCCTCACTGCGGGCAGTGCGCGCGGTCCGGCCGAATCTGCGTGTTTTCCGACGACAGCAAGTTCCGCCACTTTGACGCCCACGCCCTCAACGACCGCAACGCTGGCAGCGGCAGCGGCGACAAGGCGTCTCCTCACTCTCACGAAGCTGCCGGCAGCCTCTTCGGGACGGACCAGGTCTGGCTGAACATTCCCGCTGATCGTGAGTCTCACCTTTTCATACTCTTTCTCCACGGAAGTGTGTAGCCTAACAACATCTCAGTTACGTTTGTCAACATCGTCAACCCCTTCGACACCGACGACGCGACGTTTTCTGAAGATGAAATGTCACCCATGCGACGCGGAAGGGGACGCCATGGTTGGGACATGCTGCCGACACCGCATGAGTCGGACAGCGAGCCAGTCTTGCTGGAGATGATGAATGCCGCGACGGAGGCGCCGTCGCCGCCTAGCAGTCCGATAGAACCGCAGAACAACGCCGCGAGCAGTTTCACAACCTCACCTGTAGTTGGTGATGCAGAACACAGCGCCGCGGCGTTCACCACCTCTACTCCACCAATACACGTACGGACAGACGACGAACCCGGACTCGACGACGATGCAGACGACGCCCAGGCGAACATTCTTGCTCTGCAACTGATTCGGCACTTTAGAGAAGGCCCGGGGCAGTGGTGAGTGCGGACCTCGCTCCGTGTGTGATGACTCCGTGGATCCAAGCGGAACCGAACGAAACGAAGATCGATAACTGAACGACAAATAGGATGGATCTCTTCGACACGAGCGCCTACTTTTCACGCAAAATCCCCATCCGCGCGACTACACGCCCGCTCCTCAAGTCGGCCATCTGCGCCCTCGCCGCAAAACACCTCTCCCGCACGCAGCATCACACCCATCACACCCACCACGACCCCGATCCGAAAGCCCCCGACTGGCAATACCACGCCGTGCGCTTCTACCACCAAGCCATCCGGCGCCTCAAAACCGCCATCGCACACGACAGCAGCAGCGGCGGCAGCAGCGGCGAAGCCGGCGAGGGCCACCCGGACACCTTTGCAGCCGTGGCGATGCTCTGCATCTACGAACTCATCAACGCGCCAGGCCACGCGTGGAAAGCGCACCTCACCGCCCTGCCGCTCTATAGCTCCTCCTCTTCCTCCTCCGGCGTAGAGGTCGCAGACGCCATGTCGCCCGTCCCGATCCCGCGCTCGCCGATCCGCGGGCCGATATTCTGGGCGCTCGCGAGGCAGGACTTTTTGTGCGCCTTTGTGAGCGAAACGCAGACGCGGTTGAACCTCGGACACGTGCGCATGTGGCAGAACTTTGGCCTCGCGACGATGGGGGACGAGGAAGGGTTGCTTTTGCTGCCGTTCAGTCCGTTCTGCACGGCCGAGGCGCGGGTGTTGCCCGCTGCCGGGGAGGAAGGGGAGGGCGGCGCGGAGGAGGACGCGAGGAGTAACGAGTTGCTGTGGCTGCTGGGCAAGATTGTGAATTACATTACCTCTGGGGACGGGATCTGTTCCGAGGACTACGCGAGGCCTGCTGGGTGGCGGATGGCGGTGGGACTGTGCCAGGAGGTGATTCTCGAGAGGTGGCAGTTGTTAGACGACGAGTTGAGGAGGTGGGTGGAGGGTTTGCCTGCGACTTTTGAGCCGAGTGCGAGGAGCGAGGGACCCGGGATGGAGAGGGTGTGGTACGCGGTGCCGCAGTGTGCTGCGACGATGCAGAGCTACCACATGGCCGCGATCTTGTTGCTGGTGAACAGGCCGCACGAGTCGACGGCGATCCGGTCGACCGTGTCTGCGAGGTTGCGGTCGTACCGGCACGTCCAGGACGAGGTCAGACGGCACGCGAGGGAGATTTGCGGCATCAGCTTGGCGGACCCGACGGCGGCCGTGAGGGTTCACTCGGTGCAGCCGCTGTTCGTGGCCGGGCAGTCGTTCCACGAGGAGGCGGACCAGGAGCTGGTGGTTGGCCTGCTGGAGGGCATCGAGAGGGATTTGGGATGGGCGACGGAGTATCAGATTAGCAAGTTGCGAGAGGAGTGGGCTGCGAGGTGAGCGTTGGAGAGGCGAACTGGTAGATGTGGGTAATATGTTTGTCTGTATTGTTGAAAGCGGGATGACTCACGAAGGAATGATGCTTGAAGGTTTAACTTGGCATGTCATATGATGGTGCCTATCTATAGATGTTTTCGTAGAGTTCCTATAAGCAAAGCATTACACGGTCTTCGTAGATTGCTTTGGCTCTACTTGCTTTCAAACTGTGTTTCTCTGAGCACTAAATAGCAGCTATATAGTGTGCCAATAATCTGAATCGACCGGGTTCCCGTAATACTGTGAGGGACCAGGTTCCCTAGCCAGATGACATTGATCGATTGAGAGCAGATATAGTTCGACTCGTCCCCGTCACATTAGACAGTATCGAACATCTATTTCCCTGAAGCCTCGTCCGTTATTAATAACAGCCTCTCTGTATTCACCCATTGCCCAACCCCGGACCGACCACTCAATCTGGTAAGTATTTTAAAATTTAAAAGTTGCCATCGACTACACTGGAAGAAATTCGCTCCAAAGTCCCGTGTCCTGACAAGCAAGATATTTGTTTAGCTCGTGTACTAGTATTCACCTTTGACAAAAGTCGGGCGTACTTACGGCAGTGTGATTCAGATGCAATGACCCCCAGTGTCGAAACCCAGCAACTTCTTCTTATTCAAAGGCATATTAAGATTGTCGGGCTATCCTCGCCAGCGGAGTGAGGTAGATCAAAAGGCTCATGTGCCTGTTAACGTTGATTATATTGCAGTGGCAACCCGGCAAGGAGATTCATGTAATCCTCCCGTCGTCTATCCTTTTTATATGCACCAAGTGTACTCTAAATGTCTCGTCAAACCGTTCACTATCACCCCTACCCTTCCCAACCACTACTCCGGCTCACCATCCGCCCAAACAACAATATTCGCCGGCGGATCCTCCAGCCCCTTGAAAAAGCCCACGACATCCTTGTTGCTGTACCTCATGCTAAAATGAATGAGGATAAACGTCGTCTCGGGCCACTTGCGCACAACCTTTTCCAGGTCCTTCCACTTGGTGTGCTTCGTCTTCTCCGCCTGCGCGTCGTGCTCGTCGTACAGGAAACTGCACTCGGTGATGACGACGGGGATGCCCTGCCGCAGCCACTCCGGCTCCCCGGCCAGCGTCGCCGCCGTCGTGTCCCCGCAAAAGGCGAAAACGGGCGTGACGACGGGCGCCGTGAGGTCCACGCCCGACTGGCGGAGGGCCTTCAGCTCGGGCCCGGGGAGCGCCGTGTACTCGGGTTTCAACCTGTGCGTCGTCTGGCGGATTACGTAGCCCACGCTCGGCACGTTGTGGTCGCATCGAAACACGAGCGCGTCCATGTTCTTGAGCCGCTTCAGCGGGACGACCTCGCCGTCCCTCACGGCGATGGTGTGGTGCGTGGCGAGGAAGGCGCGCTCGCCCTCGGTGCGGCCGTCTTCGTCGACGCCCTTGCCGTCGAGGGGGAGGCCGACGGCGGCGGCGTCCTCGGTTGTGTACAGCCCCCCGCGGTTGAGGAGGGTTTTGGCGAGGGCGTAGTTATCGAGGGCTTTCTTGATCTCGACGGGGCAGATGATGTCGGGCGGGTCTTCGCGCTTGATGAAGACGGGGACGGAGCCGCAGTGGTCGATGTGGCCGTGGGTCACTAGGACCTGCTTGGGACGGAGGTTGTTGACGACGAGGCCGGCGTCGAGGAGGAGATTGAGTTGCGGGATGACAAAGGAGGTGTGCCAGGCCGCGCGCGACTTTCCCGTGAGGACGTACTGGTGGTAGGGTTTGGGGAAGCGCCACTCGAGGATATCGGAGCGGGTAGACTGCACAAGTGGTGTTGCAAAGGAAGGGGTTGGTTTTGACATTGTGATGATGGAGTTGGCTCGAGGGCCAAATATGAGTCAATATGGATGACGTTGAATGAAAACAAAGACGACCCGAAGTCTTCAGACTCGGGCAGTAGGGGCTGAACTCGAGTCGTGGGTTGCAGTGCTCTCTTGATCCTGATTCCTACTATATGACTTTTCCTGCTTCGGGCTGCGTTTCTCGGTTCAGTCACACAAGTTTCGATAATCAGTTATGGTCACAGAAGACAACTGACCATCTCAAAAGACTATATGCAATTGTCCGATGCTTGGCTGCTGGTTCGGACGAGGTCGGACGGTGTGGATGTGGTTGTGGCTGTGGCTGGTGGTGTTTGCGGGAAGCGCCAGAGTCAATTCAGCTACTACTACGTCACGTGGGAAGTCGTCTCAACGCCCGACTTTTTGCCGACATCGTCGGGCTTAGACGGAGTTAACGCTGACGCCCCCAATCGATTGCGACGCGGCTATCAGCCAATTCCACCACGAGGGTGGGGTAGGTGTCTCCAAGAGCAGGTGGCAACGCACCCCAATGTACTTCACTGGGCAGTCTGGGATAATGGAATTTCGGAATTGGGCAGGGAGTCTCCCTGCTGTGTGAAATCAGATCAATCCATTTCTTGAACATAACAGGCAGCGCCCCGTCGACGACGATTAACAGAGTCTATCCAGTCTGTGTGTGGCAAGCGCTTCGTTGGGCACACAATCGGTGCCGTGCTGGCTGGTATGGTAAAAGTATGGTTGTCAGCTGTCCCAATCTGCGAAAGTAGAGGCTGCTGTTATGGAACGGTTGTTTTCGACAAAAGAGCCTCGTCTTGGATAGAGACTTGGCTTTCAATCCCACACAAGTCATATTCCTCCATGAAGAGATAGATGATGAGCAATCCAAGTGAGAAGAGTGACATACATAAATGACGAACAAGAAGCATCGCATCTGCCTTTCGAGCTCTAGTTCGTTTTACTCTTCCGACTCGGAGACAGACTGTCACCAACCGAGGACTGAATGTCGAAAGCTGCACATTGGAGACTGACTTGACTGCGGTCAATTTGAACTTGATGGGAGGTCCGTTTGGCCTCAGCGGGGTGATTTCATGGGTTCATGCGTTGATCCAGAGGGTCCATCTGGGAACTGGGATGACAAATGGCCCTGATCTCAGCGAAGAGGGCTTCCATGAGATTTCAGGCCAGACCAAATGGCACCTTGCCCAAGTGGATGCAGCAGGGCCCATGCAGCCCGCGGCCACTGTGGGAATGGCAGGGAAAGGTACGTGACGATTCGCCCGTAAGACGCTGTGCTAAGTATCTTTTTGGTGGGTTTTGATGGAGCGCACCGTACCCTTCCACACTCGTTTGCACTCCACTCTATCTTCGGATCGGGCCGAGCGTGGAGATGATATCTGCATGGGATGATCACCAGATGACTGTGGCTGTGCACAAGTAAGCCGTGCCCGAATTGGTGAAGTACGGCCAATTGGAGCTATGATAAAGCACTCACTGTGCTCCACTCCAGAGAAACTGAGGAAAGTACGTATCTAGCTGCACTGTGGCTTATGCCTTCGCTTGTAGCTCGATGTAGCTCAAAGTATCCGCACCTCGCCGCTCTGGTACATTTCCGCCGACCTCGGAGCCTTTCCTACCCGATGACTGCTCCGCTCCGCTCCGAGAGACGTCGAGACTGCCGGAAGCTTATCGTGTAATGTTTCCCAAAGCAGATAGTCGTGCCGGTTTCCCCAATTATCCATCTCCCGCCCGACTCATCACGGCCACACTTTATCCTTCATGCTGTGTCTTTCACCCTTTCCCCGGGCCGCAGTCTGGCGTGGACTCGTGGACGAACTGGCTTGATGGGCGGATAATTGTCATTTACCGACCACTGCACCGCATGTATGAACCGATCCCTCTTGGGCAGAGGTCGGCTCCAGAGTCAGCAGCAGCAGCAGAGACTGACAGTCTTCAAGACCATCTCCTATTGGCCAGCTGGGTTATCGTGTGTCATGCTCTCTTATCGCTACCGATGCTCCTCTCCGTTCCTCGGTGACCTTATCGATACTACAGCGACCCAGCTATAATAGCTAGTCAATGGTCTTTGGTCATTGCCGTGACGTGCCAATTGCTGGCCCGCGGAAAGGAACAGATGGAATTTCCACATTCGGCTATCTGTCGCGACAAGGATCTCCATTTCATCGCATTGGTTGCTGTCATGGAGGGGGCCGTCACCGCGCTTATCGGCTCGGTGAGGGGTTCAGACTGATCTGCTTGAGCTTAGGGACGAAGGCTTTATCTCGACCTCTCCCCCCTCAATCGACGCGCTGCTGTCTTTGAGTCCAGTCTGTAGTCTTGCCATTGCACCGGTCAACTGGACACTTCACACTCACAATGGCGCCCGTACACCCTTTGGATCCTCTCTCTGGTGCAGAGATTGAAAAGGCCATCGCCGTCGTCACAAAGACACATGGCGAAGTCTTCTTCAACGTCGTCTCACTCCACGAACCGCGCAAGGCCGAACTCACAGCATGGCTCGCTGCGCCTGCGACGACACCTCTTCCGCGTCGTGTGGCCGACGTTGTCGTCATCGCAAAGGGCGGCAAGGTCTACGATGGCCTCATTGACCTTGCATCCGGCTCCATTACCAAGTGGGAGCTCCTGGATGGCGTCCAGCCCATTGTACGTCTCATATCTCACGGAAATTCCCGTCGTATTTCAGCTGACCATGACAGATTACAATGGAAGAGCTCCAGATCGTAGAACACATCTGCCGCACCGATCCCAAGGTCATCGAGCAGTGCGAAATCTCCGGGATCCCCGCCTCGGACATGCACAAGGTCTACTGCGACCCCTGGACCATCGGCTACGACGAGCGTCACGGCAACACCGTCCGTCTGCAGCAGGCCCTCATGTACTACCGTCCCGATCCCGATACGTGCCAGTACCAGTACCCCCTCGACTTCTGTCCCATCTACGACGCCGACAAGCAGGCCATCATCGCCATCGACGTCCCCAACGTCCGCCGTCCGCTGAGCAAAGCCGCGCCCGTCGACTACCATCCGGCCGCCATCCAGAAGCAGGGTGGTTACCGCCGGGACCTCAAGCCCATCAGCATCACCCAGCCCGAGGGGGTCTCCTTCACCATGACCGGCCGCGAGATCGCCTGGCAGAACTGGAACTTCCACATCGGCTTCAACTACCGCGAGGGCATCGTGCTCAGCAACATCACCTACAACGACAAGGGCGACGTGCGGCCCATCTTTTACCGCCTCTCGCTGGCCGAGATGGTCGTGCCGTACGGGAACCCGGAGCACCCGCACCAGCGCAAGCACGCCTTCGATCTCGGCGAGTACGGCGCCGGATACATGACCAACAGCCTGTCTCTGGGCTGCGACTGCAAGGGCGAGATTCACTACCTCGACGCCGAGTTCCCGACCCGCAACGGCGGTGTCCGCACCATCAAGAACGCCATCTGCATCCACGAGGAGGACAGCGGCATTCTCTTCAAGCACACCGACTTCCGCGACGACTCTGTTATTGTCACGCGCGGCCGCAAGCTCATCATCCAGCAGATTTTCACCGCGGCGAACTACGAGTATGCCATTCAGTGGATCTTTCACGTAAGCTTCTCCTCTGCACATACTCTCTCGTCGTCTGACTACCACACCATGTCGCCCTCTCGGCTCCTTAACGCTCTAGTCCTTTGCTCTTACACCCTCTCGTCCTCTTGTTTACCTCCTGTTACACTTCTTCTACTAACCAACCCCAAAGCAAGACGGAACCATCCAGCCAGAAATCAAGCTCACCGGCATCCTCAACACCTACTCCCTCAACCCGGGCGAGGACACCAAGGGCTGGGGCACGCAGGTCTACCCCGGCGTCAACGCCCACAACCACCAGCACCTCTTCTGCCTGCGCATCGACGCCAACGTCGACGGCCCGCTCAACACCGTCTTCATGGTCGACGCCGTGCCCTCCGACGCCCCCGTCGGCTCCCCGGAAAACTACTACGGCAACGCCTTCACCGCGCGGCGCACCAAGCTCGCCACGACAGGCGCCTCCCGCACCGACTACGACGGCTCGACCTCGCGCACCTGGGACATTTGCAACACGTCCCGACCGCACCCCTACTCGGGCAAGCCCGCGAGCTACAAGCTCGTCAGCCGCGAGGTTCCCGGCCTCCTCCCGAAACCGGGCTCGCTCGTCTGGAAGCGCGCGGGCTTCGCGCGCCACGCCGTGCACGTGACCCGGTACCGCGACGACGAGCTCTGGCCCGCGGGCCGCCACGTCCCGCAGACGTCGGGCGAGCCCGCGCGCGGCATCCCCGAGTGGATCGGCGACGGCGCCGAGTCCGTCGAGCAGGAGGACGTGGTGCTCTGGCACACGTTCGGCGTCACGCACATCCCCGCCCCCGAGGACTTCCCCGTCATGCCCGCGGAGCCCATCACGCTGCTGCTGAGGCCGCGCAACTTCTTCAGGAACAACCCCGTCATGGACGTCCCGCCCAGCTTCGCGAGCACGCCGAGCCAGGTTGCCGGGGCCGCGGAGGGGGTGCTGGACGCGGCGGACAAGGTGAGCAGGTTGGCCTTCGGGGGGGAGGCGTGCTGTGCCGGGAAGAGCAAGTTGTAACGGGGCGTCATTGGTTTTTTCTTGTAAATACTTGAGATGGATTTCCATCAAGCGTTTTTATGCCCTCTAGTGTTGCCATGTGCTTCATCTTGAAGATAAGAGCCCGAGTTTGGTGCATGGTACAGATGGGTTTGTCTCTTATCGAGGATGTTCAACGTAATCACAATGCTTCTGTCGTGATAGCTTCATGGCTATCCTGGGTCACGTGGCCCGCTCACGTACGGTGTTCCTTGCGTAAAATGTACTTGTGAAACTATATATCAGGTAATACCGCTCCATAGATGGATTTCAACACGAAGACGCCTTTACTCACCCATCTCCGTAGGATATACGGTGGGATTTATCCAAGCTTCATTTCTACAAATTCTGTGCTCTGTTTGTGATAGCTTTTCCCGGTACGTTCTCGTATTGGGCACAGGACGCATATTCAGTCAACTGTACCTTCCCTGCTCTTCCTATATATTCAACACCATAGATGAGAGTAATCGAGCCGCTTTGCGAAGCTCCCAGGCTACGGATGTACACTTATTTACGTGTAAATCTTTTCCCTCTAGCTCTAGGAATATTTACAGTATAGACATTAGGTGGACCTAAGCTCGAGGCTCTTCAAGCTAAAGGCGAACATGTAATGGCAGTGCGAATGTGGGCTGTCCTGGGCCCTTGACGCTCTGCAACGGGAGATGGACATACGTGAGATTGTAGTGCTGGCAATATATTATGTCTGTGAATTGGTGTGGATTGATGAACTTCAACTTCTCCCGTGCTGTTTCGACTTGGCGGGACTTTTGCTTGCGAATCGTGAGCAGTATGCCCGCCCCCGTACACTTGAGCTATTTAACTTCGTATTGCTTCATTGGTAGCGGTTCCTCAAGGTCTAAGATGGAAGTAAATCTCACTTGGTTGTCGTCTCCGTAAGTGTCGTGATCAAAGCAGCACTGGCCTGAATCGCTCGTACATTAACACGAGCCTGTCGCTTGACTACCTAATCAAGAAGAGCTTGGCTTGCTCATTCGGTCGTACTCTTTTCTGGGCTGAACGACCTCGTTGGTCGATAAGACAAAGAGCAGTCAGCCTGGGATAGAGCCGTAAGTAGGGTGTAAGAATTGAGTCTTGGCCAGACGGCACCTGTCCATCTTTCGGGCCTATTTTGCAGAGGCAATTCAGAACTCGGGGGTTGAATTCATCCCGAAAGCCCGGCCGTAAGTGAAGACATTGAGCGGCTGACGCAGCGGTAGGCCGAGAATTGCAGCACGCCGACCGAGCGATCCGACAAGCAGACTGGGGGTGCCGTGGTTATTTAGATTGAAATTAGTGGCACGTAAAACTGGTCAATGCAAACCCTCTGCCCAGAAACGACTACGATAACATTTGTAAGCTCTAATCAGTTTAGTTTGTTGACTTGGCCTTGAGATCCCGCGACTTTGCTGTCGCTCATCTCCGCTGCCCCATCACGCCCTCTGAGTTGTCAGCTGTGCAAAAGTAGCTATGATAATATATATCGTGCGTGTTGGCTTGGGACAACGGCAGTGAATAGTCGCAATCGTCCGGCCGACATCGACTCTTGTCCTTTTGCCAGCACAAAGAAGATCCAGTCCCTCGTTCACAATGACGTTGTTCCGCACCTTTCTGACTCTCGTCACAGCGTGCAGTCTGATCCCTGCGTACTGCGTCTCGGCGAGCCCGGTTGCGCTCCTGACCGAGTCTCCCGCCATCGAAGCGCGCCAGGCCGGCGGCTGCACGTCACTCGACTCTCTCAACTGCCTCGAGCCGTCGGCGAAATGGGAGTTGATAACATTCAGGATCCCCCCGGCAGGAACAGCCACCGGCAACGAAGAGCTGGACAGGGACGGGTTCCAACTCGATTGGTGCGTCAACTCGTACGGCGGAATCATGATTGGAGCCAGCGTCGACAGAAAGACGTACGACTTCAAGGACAGCAACGGCCGGGCTGAAAACGTCGGCTTCGACATCTCCATTGGGTACCGCAAGTCACGCATGATCCTTGACAATTACCTCCTGACGCGCCAGGACTACATGGCCGTCGGAAAGATCAACGCCGCGAGGCTCAAGCGATGGAGGGAAAAATACGGCGCCAACGAGGACGGCACCATGGATCTCGAGTTCCGCTGGAGGAGGAAGACGTTGGCAAACCCAACGTAGTTGAAATGTATTCGCGACATCGACGAGATGGCTGTGGGCTTAAGAGATAATCATATTCTTAATTCCGAATTATTCCCCCAACTTTCAACGGTGCTGCTGCGGTGACACGCGACCGAGCAACGTGAAGCCGTCTAGAACTGCCGAGCTAGCCGAGTCCGCTCCGGTCGAAAGCTTGGGTCGCGCCTATGACGCACCAGTCGACGATAGTATTATGTCGACTTGCTAATCGTGGAGTGTAGATCGTGGAGTGTAGCACGACCGTCAAGTTGTAGACCATCTACACCCTAGGCAAACAGTCCATCAGCTCATAAAAAGCAGCTTCGAGAGGAGACGAAGGGAGCACGAAATCCGTAGACTGCTGCTCCCCATCTGGAAACAACGAGAAGAAAGTCAACCCATCATGTCAAGCTTCCTCGTCCCCGCCCCGGAACCCGCCCCGGAGCTGGGCCGGCTCCGCGTGCTCTCCCCCACCGCCGGCATCCGTGTCTCACCGCTGGCCCTCGGCGCCATGTCCATCGGCGAGGCCTGGACGGACGCCATGGGCGCCATGGACAAACCGCAGTCCTTCAAGCTGCTATACGCCTTCTTCGAATCGGGCGGAAACTTTATCGACACCGCAAACGGCTACCAAAACGGCGAGTCCGAGTCCGAGTCCGAGTCCGAGTCCGAGTCTTGGATCGGCGAGTGGATGCGCGAACGGGGCAACAGGGACCGCGTCGTCATCGCGAAAAAATACTCCTCCGACTACTAGTCGCACATCTACGGCAAGGGCAACACGGCCAACTTCACGGGGAACCACTGCTGCAGCCTGCACCTGAGCATGCTGGCGTTGCTGGCTAAGCTGCAGACCGACTTCGCCGACATATTGTACCTGCACTGAAGGGACTACACGACCTCCATCCGGGAGATCATGGACTCGCTCTACATCCTCGTCGAGCAGGGCAAGGTGCTGTACCTGGGCGTGTGCGACACCCCCGGCGTAGGTCGCCAGCGCGGCGTACCAGTACGCCCTCGACTGCCGCAAGACGCCCTTCAGCGTGTACCGAGGGCAGCTGGAGCGCGATGCACTGCGACTTTGAGCGCAACATCCTCCCCGTGGCGCGGGCGTACGGCCTGGCCCTGTGTCCGTGGGACGTGCTGGGGTCCGGCAAGTTCCAGACGGAGAAGGCCGTCGAGGAGCGCGCAAGGGCCGGGCAAGGGTTGCGGTCGTTTTCGGGCGCCGGCGAGCTTACGGAGCTCGAGGGCTCGAGGTGCGGTTCAGCTGAGGCGTTGCAAGAGGTCGTCGGGGAGCTGGGCCATCGAGAGCGTGGCGGCCGTTGCGCATGCGTATGTTCGGAGCAAGGCGCCCGACGTCATACCCATCGTGGGCGGCCGCAAGGTTGAGCACTTGAGGGACGACATCGATGCTCTCGGTATCAAGTTCACCGAAGAGCAGATTGCGTTCCTGGAGGGCGTCCAGGTGTTTGACGTGGGGTTTCCGACAAACTTCTTGGGTCCGGATCCGAATATTACCGGGCACTCGGCGAGGTTGAGCCGGGGGTCTCGGATGTCGTTTCCGAATGCAAGGAGGCAGACGAGTGTATGATGGCTCGCGGAGTAGCTGTCCTGGGCGAACAAAGCTTCATCCGTTCGTTACACTGCTCTCTCGCCTCGCTCCATGACGTTCATCCGTATCGCAGCTTTCGGCCTGTCTTCAGGTTCGGCGAACGGCGCAAAGACCAGGTAGTCCTGGTACTCTTGTGCCCCGGGATCCATGGCGCTCAACTGCGTCCCCGTGGTGTTTGTCGTGTTCTTGGTGCTCTTCCACGTCGCGTTCGTGCTCCGCTCCCTGGCCGCCGCCGTGACGCGGGTAAACGTCTCCCGGATCCGGCGTATGACGCCGCGACCTGTTCTCGGCTGGTTGGCCTCGTGCTGAGGCGTGTCCGTCTTTTGGCGGTGGAGATGGGGCTTGACGCGGCGGATAAAGGCCGTCATTCCTGGCATACAAGCGCATATCACGCTGACGTGCATCTCGACGAGCGACCAAATCGACAGCTCTTTGTAGTCGACTGTGGGCTTTTGTCAACAACATCCCCTCCGGACTTGCAAGGTCCAGATGGCCAGTGATACTGCTACTCACACGTGGGGTTCAGTGTTCCTGAAAACTTGGCAACGGTTGCCAGGCGAATGCAGCTTGCCACAGTGACGCTGGGTGAAGAGGTCAGTCACAGGATCTGCAAAGGTCAAGGTCGTTGGTGTTGGTAGCTCACAATAGGCCGACGAGAAAGATGAGGCTCACGCCCACCTTCTTCCTCAACGTCCAGGACACGTTGATGCTGACGCCGTCAGCTTTGTGCACATCGTGAGAGAGAGGCGCCACAGGACTCACAACTGTGTGACTGGCAGGACGAATAGCATGAGGTCGAGCACGATGTTGATTCCGGCATTCGCAAATGTCATCGTCTCCACGCTCGCGCACTACCGGTGGAGTTGTCAGCACTACGGGTCTGACTGAATGTCTTGTTGCTGAAATGGGAACGAGAAAGACACACTTGGCCTCTGTGCTGCCCATCCCACTGGTGCCAATTGTAGTCGACGGGCATGCACACAAGAATAATGGAGAGAATCTGTCCCGCACCATACGCGACGGTCAGGGACAGGATCAAGTAGGAGGCTCTCCTGAACCAGACGTCGGCGAAGAGCCGCAGGTAGAACAGGACAATCGACAGCTTTGTCGCCGCGACGACGAAGGAGTACAGTAGCTCTTCCACGAAGAATATCTGCAGTATTTAGTTTCCATCTTCTTGGAAAAGACTCTCAGATCAAGGCTTACCAGGAGGATATCGGTTATGTTGTCAGGAGGCACCGTCCAGATATCTTTACCCAGGCCGAGTCCAACAACTAGAGAGACAAGTCAGCAGCCGGTTCACCTGCTAGCTTCACGCGAGTCTCTACTCACGAACTTGGGAACCGCTATCCGCCGCAATCAGGGCCAGCTACAAACCACTTAGCATCGATACTCTGCGCGCTTGGCAAGAATAGCAATATGGCCCGACCATTGACGCAAGGATGATCCAGTCGTCCCAGCCGAACGCAAAGGCGGGATTCAGCGAGGGGACCTTGGACCCGAGACGAGCGGCGACGGCCACCAACGAGATGGCGAACAGAGTCCAGGTGATGGGGAGTTGGCCGGTGTTTTTGCGAACGGGCACGCCGCACGAGCTCTTGGAGTAGTTTTGCGCCTCTGCGAGAGTGAGAGTGTGTGTCAGCCATCCTGTGAATCGGCAGTCTGCAACTTCGCATCTGCTGGACCGGTGAGAACTCACGGAGAGATTCGACGACTGTGCAGTTCTGGGCCAGACATGCGGCGATGGCGCCGTTGAGCTGCTGGTTGGTGCAAATACATGCGAAGTCGGTGGGTTGGCAAGCTGATATAGCCAGCGCCGATACGGTGCAGTTGATCTAGCGATGAAAGCGTAAGACAGTTTTCAAGTGATTGCATTCAGAAAACGACGTGAATGAAGCACTCACCGCGCAGGGCGATAGCGATGCCGCCATCTGTTGCATGGCCGCCGCGGCTGGATCGGCCGTTGGCGATGTGGCATTCGACGGAGTCGCGTCGGACAGACCTCCGGACACGAGACAGGCCCAGGCCACGCCGGCAGCGACTCGCAGCATGTTCTGCCTCATGATTGCCTCGCAGCGTAAGTAACGCCCAGGCAGTCGGCAAGCATCAAGTCAACGCGGGCCAACAGTTGTGGTCTGATTACAAAACAATAAAGCCTGATGATGCTCGCAACCGCCTCGTAGGGCGTCGGCGTTTCCACTCGAGTATTTATGTCTGCGGAGATATTTCCAAGGTTTCATGGTATGGGCGCTAGCTTGACCAAAGAAGCTATAGTCACATCAGCGGGATAAGTGTCGCTTGGAGCCATCCGTCATCGTCTGAGACGGGCTCGTTTCTCTGCCCAATATTAAGCCTGGCCATTGGACGGACTCGAGTCAGTTTGAAAGGAGGGTGGTAGCTTAATCCTCCGCGAGAAGGGTCTAATTCGTCCTTTGGCGTTCGAGAAGCGATCTGGAAACTCGAAGCTCAGTCATCACGTGAGCATGGTTTCGAGAGAAACATGTGAAGACCATGGTCAGCGAATCGATGCCACACGGACCTCGAAAACGTTTGGCTTGCACCTTTGCTTGCACCTTTAAAGGTGATGAAGCAGAGTCCGAACAAAGAAGTGGGAGGTGGGATAGCACGTCGGCTGAACTCTGCTCATCGCCCACTTCAGCGACGACGGTAAACATTCCATACAAAGTAAATCGCTCGGATGTTTCTGAGAAGAAGAAAAGACAGTGAGGGGCGTATTCGCGGGTACAGGGTTCCTACTGGGGCCACATGCCGGAGTGGAAGTCTCCTCACCCTGCTCGTCAGCCTTCTCCGACTTCATCTAAACTCACTGACCAATCGTTGGCACGAAGAAGGTTTCTAAAGGCCTTCAGAGAATAACCATCAGAGTCTTCCGGCAGTTTAGACACCAATCTTGGGCCTTCACGCGCACTCATCCTGGGGTTGCCCAAGCACCGGTCCGAAGCCGTCGACTGAGTCGCGAAACCCATTCCCGATGCTGGTGGACAGTCATGCTCGTATTGATGTTTGGCAATCCGACATCTGGGCTTCTCCGGCAGGCACCCGCGAAGCAGGCTCGGCAGAAAGGCTGCCCATGACAGCTCATTCTGGAAGCCCTACCCACCCTCCTTGTCCATGTTGCTGCGTGTCCATGGTCTGACTTTGAGTTCGTTCACAGGACCAAGGCCAGAACAGGGTGTCTTCTCATGGGCGCTTCGACTCTTTGCAACGTGGAAAGGCCCGTCCTGGCGAGTGGGCTTGCGGCACACAGGAAGATGCCGACTGGTGAGATTACATCACGTCGGGCAGAAAGCGCAGATGAAGAGACAACTTCGTATGCACGGGCCTGTGCGGACGTTGGATGTGAGCATAAAGTAACTACCTTTATGTTGATACGATGGGACGGAGAGGTGGTGTTGGCGACATGCAGTAAACAAGCGATGTTTAAGTAAAGACGTTGGAATTGGATCGATTAGAGTCCACAGACTTGGCGCGTGGCACAAACCATTTTGGCCTGTTTGGAAATTCAGCACGAGCTAATAACATTGCCGCTGGTTGTTGGTTTCAAGTCACACAGGCAAGCGCCTTCACGCATCGTGAAGAATGCCTGATCTGACGATGCCGTCAACTGGCCACCACACTGGCGTTCAGCTTCGACAGTAGAGCCCAGGTATGGCATAGCAAGTCAAAGAGCACCTCTCTTCATCAATCGTCTTGGAACCCAGACCCCATCGCCGTCAGACCGGGCTTAGCGTATCCCGCAACAGGCATCTGAACCAGGGCTGCGCCTCGTCCCCGCAAATCGAGAAACATGAGCCTGTGAACGAATCTTTAGTTACTTCGCGGAACACAGCATCACGGGTGCGAGCCGAGTCCGAGGCGCCTAGGTCGCGAAAGGAAGGCGCAGAGATCTTGGTCGCCATGAGCTTGAATCCTCTCGCTGGCTCAGACCGGTATAGGAATCTCGCAACATATCTATGCTTGTTACAGCCATCTTGGCAAATCCCGTAGGATCTAACCACCACCCTATCACAGTCTCCTCTCGCTACTATAGGCTCTTCTTTCAATGTTGTCACTGCACGCCAAGGTCTTGGGCGTCTGCCTTATCAACTCCTACCCGTCTTGGGTAGCCTATTGTCTCTGTGGCAATAGCATCAATTGCTTGACTCCGTGACCTATAAAGAGAATGTCGTCTTCGAGTGGTGAAGCATCGAGATACTCATCACAGCACTTCAACTCACCGAGATCACACCTCAGTCACCAATTCACAAAATGCGCTTCTCCGTTCTCTCCACCCTGACCGCCCTCGTGGCCATGGCCTCTGCCGCCGCCCCTGTCCCTGTCGAGAAGCGTCAATACTCTGCCGTGAGTCGTTCGCCACACGCGATGCTCCCAGCCCCATAATCGGGGAGCCACACACTGACACGACGACAACCACAAAGTGCGTCCAGGAATGCCTCGAGCGCACCGACGTCTGGGACGGCAAGGCCGTCTACTTCTGCCGCCAGGACTGCGGGGAGGTCAAGATGAAGCGCGTGCCGGTGCCTGCTCCCGTCGCCGCGCCCGCCGTCGAGAAGCGCCAGCTCTCCGCTGTGAGTCGGACCTTGAACATCTCTTGGGGGTGGGAAGCTGACGAAAAGGCAATATAGTGCGTCGTCGCGTGCATGGACGATCTCGGCATCTACGATGGCCACGCCATTTCGCAGTGCCGTCGCACCTGTGGTGAGCGTCCTTAGATTCGGATAAATGAAGGGCAAATTCGAGGGATTAAGGTTTAGTCAGGAATACTGGACGAATTGGATCGGTAGATGATCGAAATTTGAGACTTTTACCTCCTCATCTAGACTTTGATGCCTTTTGCTCAAGCTGCGTTTGGGCCTCTTCGACTTGAAAGTTGAGACGACACAAGTGATGGCCACTCAAACGACCAAAGTTCGAAGATGGACACCAAGCAGACTTTACAGGATTGAGTGTTTATGTTGGGGCTAAACTTTGGCACTTGCTGATCATTAACTACTTTGATTAAGATATTTAGAGACATGAATCTTTGCTTGGAACAGAATGCGAGCAACCCAAGACAAGTACGTCAGCCGTGACGTTGGACACCATCACCCGCACAGCCGACCGAAGAGTTTGAAGAGACACAACGAAAAGGTATCTAGGCAGGAGGAGTCTTCTGGTAAACGGAAATGCGGTCGGGAGCACCGCACAGCTGGTCATCGTTCCCGACACACCTCTTGCTGCAGTCCGACGCGGGCGCCGTCGTGCCCGTGTACGTGTTGCCGCAGAAGCACTTCTTGCCGAACTCGACGCCAAAGTAGGCAAAGTCCTCGCACTTTTGCGCGCACAGCTCGAGGTCCATGGCGGCGTCGTGGAAGACGGCCTGGCCCAGCGCGCGGCTGCCGACGACGTCGACGCCGCACTCGAGGTAGGTCCACCTGCCCGCGACCGTCGCCGGGTTCACGACGGCCTTCTTCTTGTACACGTTGACGCGGCTCTTTGCGCCGCAGAGGGCGAGCCCGTCGCCGGCGCAGGGGAAGCTGCAGTCCGCCTCGGGGGCGGCGACCTGCGCGAGGTCCGACGTCGGCGCGTCGGAGCAGAAGCACTCCCTGCCGAACTCGACGCCGAAGTAGTCAAACGCCGAGCAGAAGGACGCGCACTTGGACGCGGTCATGTCGTCGGCGGCGGTGCGGGGCCCGAACTCGAGCAGGCGGTAGTGCTGGGCGTCGACCTTGCAGCCCTGGTGGGTGTAGCGCGGGACGGCGGCGACGGAGGGGAGGACGGCGGCGTAGATGTTGAGGCGGCCGCCCTCGCCGCAGAGCTGCTTCCGGTTGCCGGAGCAGGGTTTGCCGCACTCCGAGGCCGGGGCCCAGTCGCCGCCGCGGATCGTTTCGGCGCAGAAGCACTCCTTGCCCCATTCCACGCCGGCGTAGTTGTAGTGCTCGGGCTGGGCGGCGCAGGCCAGCGCGCACGACTCTGGGGTGTTGGTGTCCGAGGCGAAGCCGATGCGGTTGAGGGCGCGGCCGGACTCGCCTTCGGTGTGGCAGCCCATGTGCTTGTAGGTCCCGGCCTCGGCCGGGCTGGAGGCAGCTTGCCATGTGTTATCGACGTAGATGTCGAGGCGGTCGCCGGCGCCGCAGGTTTCGGCGCCGCCGCTGCCGCCGCTGCATGGCATGTTGCACTCGTTGTCGGCGACCTTGAAGGTGCCGCCGGTGAGCTCGTTGCCGCACCAGCACTCGCTGCCGTACTCGAGGCCAAAGTACTTGTAGCCGGCGCAGAAGTTGGCACACGTGCCCGCGCACATGCCGGAGGAAGACGTGCTCTTGTCCTTGAGGGCCCTGACGTGGGAGAGGGGTTCATGGTGGCAACCCTCGTGAGTCCAAGAAGAGAGGGCGAGAGCGGAGACGGCGGGGGCCAGAAGAGGCATGGCCAAGAGGCCGACTTGCTTGATGGTAAGGAACGACATGGTGAGACTGTTGGGCTCGAGACTGTAGCGAGAGTAGATAGTTGGGAGATGATGATGCGATGGAGAGTGGTGGTCACGTCATGTCTTGGGAGGATAAAGAGCCTGTCTTAAATACTCGACGATGGTTCTATTCATTTCGAATTTGAGTCCTTGACAGACATCACCACCAAGGTAATCAAACCGCAAGTGTTGAGCAATGTGATACAACCCTCAGCGGTCTCCCATTCTTCCGGGAAACTAACAGCTGAATCCCCTCCTCTCCGCATTATCGATTCCTAGCTCGACGCTACACATTCCAGCTGTCTGATTTAGCTCCCGCAACCCCTTTTCCTGTTTGGTGCTGGATAAAAACTAGTCCTTCTCAACCCCGTGCTAGATCGGGGTGTATTTCTCTTCTGGGCTGAGTCTTGTGCACGGCAGTTGTCTTGGGAGAGCGCCACGCGTCAGATTCATCTTTCCAGCGCCAAGTGATTTCCACGCGCTTCTCTGACGGGAAAGGTAGAACCTGTCACCTAGTCCGTCTGCCGACTAGTCAGAGGAGCCTCGTTTGCTTTCGGTCTAGACCGCATCATGTTAATGTCAGTTAAGCTTGGATGCCAAGACAATAGTTCTTGTGCCAGCGCCTTGCTTGATTTCCACCTCGGCCAGTTCCATGCGGCGTGTGGGTGACACGAATCCGATTGGCTTGCCGAATCAGTGGTCTCGTGGCAGATGGTAATCTGGCGGAGGCGTTTTGTCTCTTTGGTCGAAGTGCTCTACTGTTCCTCGGCATCTCAACCTTGAAGATGCAAGACGCCCGACGACCGTCGTCGATGGATGAGACTACCAACTCACCATCGTTGACGCACTATTTGTTGTCTACGCATCGTTGACTGCCGCCTTAATATCCGCACAACGCAAGTCTCAGTCTCGAGGCACTTATCGTTCGGTAGCGGACGCTTCAGCTGACTCCCTCGGCAGCTGGAGGCCAGAGTCACTCGCATTACCTCAAGCCCTTAAACAGTTCAATGGCCATGGCGCACTCGGCTGCAATCAGAACATTGTCATCAACTTGACTGTCAGTACCTAAATCACCAGAAGTAGCCAGTAGATTATTTGATCCTACTGTGTTATGCAATGCGACTCCATGCTTGAAAAGTCTCGATGATTGGTTATTATACTGGACATTAGGACGGCTTCGTGGTCGTCCCCAGATCAGCGCTTCAACTCAGGAAATTGAATTGGCACTTCCTGATCCGGTCGATTGTGAGGAAAAAGTCGACCACACTTACCGCAAATTTGTATGAAAAGCCTGGTATATTTGTGGGTGTGATTTTGACGTTGGCACCTTTCTGACCGCAAAGCCCCTTTCAATCTAGCCACCCTACACGTGGGATTGTCTGTTTTTCCTGAGTGCTCGCGCCAAGGAGAGTTTCTGTCTTCGTCTGGTCTCGCTTGACCTCTCTACATTTGCTAATGTACACTGTCTGGGTGGCGAGGATGTAGATTATCTCTCAATCTGACAGTTTATGTTCTAGTATTGCAGATCTATGTTGTCGTTGATAACCTCCCGAAAGCTCCGACAATGTAAGGTTCAGAACAGGTATCATGGAAAGTCGCGAGGGCCTACTTCTCTTCTTCGGCAATGTACTCCTCGGGGGCGACGAAATCCTCCGTCTCCCACGTCTTGGCAACGTACCTGTGCATGGTTAGCAACCGATGAACCCCGCGTTCTGAGGCTTACTTGGTATGGCTGCCCCTAGCGGCGAGCTCTCCCTTCTTGTTGAAAAAGTTGACGGTCGTGTACGCAAGAGTTCTGCCCACTGCTGCTCGTCAGCTTCCGTTGTTGTCTGGGCAGCGGCCGAACTTACTCTTATCGCAGATGGCGGTACCGGTAAGGATGTCGCTGGGTTTTCCGCCTGGATTCAAGTAGGTGACTGTTCGTGTTAGCAATTGGCACTCTCGCTCGATTGCCAGCACGAATCATGTCACGAACCATTGATGTCCGTCGATACACCAGTCATGAAACGGCCCTTGGAGGCAACGGCGAGGGAGCCGCCCAGGTCGACAAGGGTGGCGAGAGTGCCGCCGTGAATAGTTTGCAGACGGTTCTCCTGCGTGTCAGATTGGTCCATCGGAGCTCAGAGCGCGAGCATACCGTGTGCTCCTTCTGGATGGCCAGCTCAAAGTCCACCTTGCCGACTGATGCGCCCGTCACGCGAAACTGCCGCGAGTAAGCTGGGTCATTGTTCGAAGCCAAGAGAACGCACATTGTTTCCAAGTAGGCTGGTAGAAGTTAGTCATAGCAGGAAACACTCGGCGGCGCTCGTCAAAAGGCGGGTGGCGCCTGCAAGCTCACCTCGGCTCAAGCCCCGAGTCTTTCGCAAAAGAGTTGAGGACCTATGACATCGTCAGCACTGCAAATCATCTCACTGGGAAGTTTCAAATTTACTGATCGCACGAAGCGAAGAGGAGGCAGCTTAGGAGGCATCTTGGCGATTTTTGACACGAAATTGAGCCCGAAAACAGGGGATGCAGTTGAAAAGTCAACATTAAGTCGGCGAGCTTCGGCTACGAACAGCAGGACGATGACGTGCCAATTGCTGAGCCGGCGATAAAGGACGCGATAAAGCACTCGTTGCGATAAGAGAGCAACCTGCCGATAAGAGGATGAGCGCCGATAAGATAAGATTATCCCAGGGGCCTGAGGCGGGAACTTCCGCGGCTGCTTGAGCTAATCCCTGCTTCTTCTGAAGTGGATGACGGTTCGCCAGTCCATTCGCAAAGATTCCACCCATCTTGAACTCTGCATCCATCACCACCCCACCACCGACGCCGCGAACACGCGCCCACGCTACGGTACCCCGAGACGTTTGGATATCACCTCTCAAAACGATGATTTAGGCGTGCCGACGACGAACTACCCTCCAAACCCTGCGCCTAAACGCCCATCATGTCGGTCAGCTCGAGTCAATCGCTCCAGCTGGCCGACTACCTGGAAAAGCTGCCAGGCACGACATTCAGGAAGCTGTACCTGCAGCCGTCGACGGCATTCGCCATATTTCGACGCATGATTCCGCCCCTGGGTGAGTACATCTGCTGCTCTTCTCACGAGGGCATCTTATCGCCGACTCGATCTAAACAGCGCCAGCGAAAACCATCGTCATGGCCATCCTTTACATGCCCAAGCCCATGCTGCTTGAGGACCTCGATCTCTGGGTGAAACCCGACTCGCGAAGGTACGGTCGCTCCCCATACTGGTTACCGCGCCGTCTAACCTCTGGCCAGGCAGAAAGACCAAGCCATCTCGACCCTGCGGAGCCTCCACATACTACAGATCACCGTACCCTCGAAAGAACGACCCCAAGAGATGCAGCTCACCACCAACTTCAAGAACTCCCTGCGACTGGCCCTCGAGGGCGGCGGCGGACATAACTCCTTCGGCGTGCCTTCAAATCTGCCCGTCAGTCCCGAGATCAACGGAACTTTCCTCGACCGCCACGCACGCCGAAAGTGGGACGACATACTGCACTTCATCGTCAGCACGGTGAACCCCGGCAACGCTGACCCTCTCGGCCCCAAGAGTACCGTTAAGGACCTGCTCGTCGCCGGCCAGCTAGTCCGCCGCGCCGGCTCCGCCATGAGCATCACTCAGGCAGGCTTCACCTTTCTGCTGCAAGAGACTAACGCCCAGGTCTGGACCGTGCTGCTGCTCTGGCTCGAAGCCGCCAACCACGCCCAAGACTCTGCCGGTGTCGAGAGCACCGACATGCTGTCTTTCCTCTTCCTCCTCGCCAGCCTCGAACTCGGTCGCGCCTACGACACTACCGCCCTGACGGAGGAGCGCCGCAACATGCTCCCCAGCCTGTTGGATTTCGGCCTCATCTACATCCCGCCCTACAAACCCCAGCAATACTTCCCGACCCGCCTCGCGACCACTCTGACAAGCAGTTCGAGTGCTCTCCGCAGCGCCGGTGCCGGCTTTTCTGCAGCCCTGGCTGCCGCCACCGGACCCCGCCCACCCAACGGCCTGACCCCGGGCGGCGGCGAGGATGCCAAGGGCGGAAGCATCATTGTCGAAACCAACTACCGCGTGTACGCGTACGGCCAGACGGCCCTGCAGATCGCCGTGCTCTCTCTCTTTTGCAAACTCAAGCTCCGCTTCGCCGACATGGTGTCGGGCCGCCTCACGCGCAACTCGATTCGCAACGCAGTCGAGCGCGGCATCACCGCCGACCAAATTATATCTTACCTCGCTGCCCACGCCCACGACCAGATGCACCGCCAGGCCGCCATTCGCAGCAGGCCCGTGCTGCCGCCCACCGTCGTCGACCAGATCCGCCTGTGGCAGCTCGAGACGGAGCGCATGACCACCACCAGCGGATTCCTGTTCCGCGATTTCGATAATCCCAAGGAGTACGAGGACATTGCCGGGTACGCGTCCGAGATTGGCGTGCTGGTCTGGCGGAACGACAAGGCTGGCATGTTCTTTGCGAGCAAGTGGGAGCAGATTAGAGACTACCTCAAGCTGCGCAAGAAGGCCGAGGATTAGACAACGGATATGCTTAGAGGAGTGGCGCGGCAAAAAGTAAGGATACAGGTTCATGGGAGCTGCGTCCCCCAGGGGTAGAGATGAGGCGCCAGGTACGTGATGGCAGGCAAGTGTTTTACTAGTCGCATTAGCAGGCGTTGGGGATTTGGTTAGGTTGGCATTCCAGTTGATGGAGCAGAAGGAAACCAAGACAGAGCAGAAAGAGAGGGTAGAAAAATCAATTGGGTATTCTGTTGGCCCTCATGTGGTCCTCTAACAGCTGAGTTTGTATCCTTTCATAGCCTTTGACCAACTCGACACAGGTGGGCAAGGAGAGGATGCTTCATCCTCTATTTACAGGCTCTTTGTCAATAATGCCTGCCCGCTCATACCTCCCTTGAGACTATTCACTGCAACGCCTTTCCCCCCCTTTGACCGTCCACAATGCTGGCCAATGATTGTCTTTCATGTAGTTCCTTTCCACACCCATCAATCACGACAAAAGAAAGAAAGTACACTGTACAGATCTTACTATCCCCCTGCTAGGCTGGGCGATCAGGCCAACGCGCCAGAGACCCTGCGTCCAAAGAGGCGAGCAACCAGCCCCTTGTCCTGTCCCGCGCTGTCGGGGAGGAGAGCGTCTCGACGGTGCTTGCGAGCGTAGCCCGTCTGCCACGCGTAGAGACTCTTCCGCGCCTCGTCGGTGGCGCACAGCGAGTCGAGGTGGTGGAACACGCGTCTGCAGCGCCTGTCGTCCTCGCTGACTGCCCGGGGAGGTTCGCGGGCAGCGGCGCCGCCCCCGTAGCGGTCCAAGGCGGCGGTGGTCGCGCTGAGCGGGAGGTTCCCGCGGTTCAGGTACGCGGCCTTTTGCTGCGGGAGCTGGGTGAAGCGCGAGGCGTGGTCGGACACGAGGGACCCGAGAGAATCGGGCTGGAGGGCCTCGGCCTGGAAGCGGTCGTGGAGGGAGAGGAAGCGGCCGGACCAGTACGCGGACGGCTGCGCGGCAGTGATGATGTAAGGGTTTTCGGTGTTTGTGGGCGTCGGGGGCCGGGTGTAGATGGTGGTGAAGGTTGAGGAGCTGCTCGATTGGCGGGAGGCGACGGTGCTGCCGCGCGATGCCCTGCGATTGCTTCCGGCGACGCTGCCTACAAGGGACGTCTTTGAAAGGGATGCGGTGATGTTGGAGAGGACGTTGATGGTGCGCGACTTGGGCAGGGCGAGCTTCTTCTTGAGGTTTATGCGGCTCGAGTGGCTAGATGTTGGCGAAGATCTGCGGCTCTTTCTCTCAGGAGACGATTCCATCTGGTCGCGTCTACGGGCTCCCCCATTGGCTCGGTCGAGGTCGTCGTCGTGGAAGCGGAATTTCCGCAGATTTGAGGCGGCCGCAACCCTATAACGACCTGGAGCCTCTTCGATGCTTGAAGCGTGTGATTGTATTTCGTTAGCTCCGACGGCGCCGTCTGCTCTCCCATCCTTCCCTGCGCCAGGGGTCGCGTTGACGCTGCAGCTGGCAATCGTAGGCCTCGAGTAGAAGGGACCTTCTCCGGAGAAGCTCGCAGAGAGCCTTCGTGCGCCGTGCGACGAGGAGGCGGGGGGTTGTACGTTCTCTTGGGTGCGAGGCTTTCTTGGACGTTGACCGTCACGCGCTTCGACGGCTGCATCGTGTCGTGGACGGAATTGGCGGTGTTCCGTGTTGGCACTTGGTAGCTCCCTGAGAGCATGACCTGCTCGATTAGGCAAGCGGGAGTTGATACGACTGAGTGAGAAACGTCCAGTTGATGGAAGGGGGGGGATGAGCTGCTTGGACTTGGTGTGCTGGTGCTCCTGGTGACTTCCAGAAGGGCCAAAGTTTGGTCCCGGAGTGGGAACTCGTCTGCGCGGTCGGGCTGGAGATTCTGCAGCGGTGGAGGCGTTGGCTTGCACAATATTGGCTGCGAGTGTGTGATCGTGGCGAACTGGCTCAGCGGCAACCTTGATGGACGGTCTGGTGGCGTTCGGAGCCGAGATATGTAGCCCTACGTCGCCGGAAGAGTTTGCTCGACGTTCTCCTCTGAGGATGCTCTGGGCCGTGGTATTTGCCACAGCACGGTCAGCCATTGTGCTGCCGGTCATG
The DNA here is from genome assembly GCA_004366825.1 of Colletotrichum spinosum. Classification (NCBI taxonomy): domain Eukaryota; kingdom Fungi; phylum Ascomycota; class Sordariomycetes; order Glomerellales; family Glomerellaceae; genus Colletotrichum; species Colletotrichum spinosum. The sequence goes on along the minus strand of QAPG01000132.1, from coordinate 13,312 downwards.
GTGTTGGATGATGGCGCGGGCTGGGTGATGGATTTGAGTTGGAATGGGACTCGAAACGGGTGAATCGGCGTGGAAGTGGTTGTGGTGCTTGTGAGGCGGACTCAGAAGGGTTTGCTTGCGACCGAAGAGGTACACGCGGATGCCCCTGAAGAGAGAGAGGTAAAAAGAGGCAGAGATAGAGAGAGACAGAGAGGTGCCCTGATATTCTGATGTCGTGGATGCAGCAAGTTGAGATGTGAAGCAAAGGGCATGGCCTCGTACAGAAGGAGAAGGAGCAAAGAGAGACACGGCAGTACCACCACCACCGAATAAACGCGGTCGGGTTGCTCTGAAAGTGAACGGTCTACATCTGTTGCTTTGTTTTCTGGACTTGACAATGCTATTGTCCCTTCAGTGAAAGCCGAAGGGATGACCTGGTATTTGCCAGTGCTCTTTGCACTTCTCGCTCGTATCGTACGTACCTTCCTGCGGTGAGATATCGTTGTTGCATCGTCTTTGGTCACTGTCCTTCACCATCCTACCTCGTCTAGCTACCTTGACAATACCTTAGGATATTTTCACAGCTTAACATGTTGCCGTCACGTGCGAAGTAGATTGGGCACTTCTCGAAAAACTGATCGAAAGATTGAAACTCGGTACGTGACTATTGATGCGCCAGAATATTGCAGAAAACTTTTCCTTGCCTCCAAATCACCAACCTAGCTTTGCAGTTCTTCAAAACAAGGCGAGTACCTTAGCCACGTCCACACAGCTTCACCTTCATCCGCAGCTCTGACCGTGGCGCTGCCCCCATCTTCATCTCTTGGAAGGCCAAATCACCCAGGCGCAGGTCAATGTCCATGTACGACGCCTTGGGCTTTTCATTCACCCTCTTGGCCACCACCTCCCAGTCGAACCACCGCGCCGTCAGCAGCAACAGGACGCGCATCTGATCCATGGCGAGGTCCTGGCCCATACACGCCCGTGGGCCTCGCTCGAACGGCCTCCACGCGAATCGGGGCAGCGCCGCACCCTCCTCGCCCAAGAACCTCTCGGGACGGAATACCTTGGGGTCTTTCCAGATGGCTGGGTCGTAGTGCCCACCAAAGTTGTTGAGCGACAGCATGTGTCCGTCGAGCGGGAACTGGTTGCCTTCCCAGTCGAGTATCTTGACGCCAGGAGGTGTTGCACGGGCGGTGAATCCAACGGGATATAGACGCAGCGTTTCCTTGATTACCGCCGTGGTATACTCGAGTTCGTTCGTCCTCGTGGGGCGGGTTCGCAGCATCTCGGCGCTCTCGGCGAGCCCTGGTGGGAAGATGTCGTCGTGCTCTCGTCGCAGGCGCTCCATCGCATCGGGGTGGATGCTTAGAAGCGTCATCATCCACGTGTATGTATCTGTCGTTGTGCCATGGCCGCCCACAAGAAGCGTTTTCAAGCTGATTTACATTAGCCCATTGGAACTGTCACGTACTCGCCCGAGAGCATACGCACTTGGCCACCACACTTTCCATGAAGGCACCCCCAGGCGGTCCCGCGTTGCCGCTCTGGATGTAATCGGCAATGATCCGGTCCATGATGCTTTTGGCCTGTCGCCTCGTAGGCAGTTGCTTCTCGTCTTTCATGACCTTGTACTTGTCGAGAATGATCTCCTCAATGACTTTTGTGCACCTCCTCCTCGCGGCGCGCATCTTGACCCCTTCGACGGCCTTTTTGAGGGGGTTCCAGCACCCAACCAGGAAATTCATATAATCCATCAACCTTCTCAGGTCTCCGAGCAAAGGTGAACCGGCTCCTTGTGCATCGAGCGAGATGCCGAAAATGACGTTGCCAATAATGTCGAACACGGCCTTGGCAGTCTCCTCCTCGATCGAAATCACGTCTCCCTGCATCGCAAACTCGCGCAGTCTCCCGTTGAACTCGACCACGCAGTCCGCCACCATACCCAGCATCGGCTTGACGTAGCTCGGCGAGAAACCAGACCCCAGCAGCCTGTGCGCGAACTTCCACGCTTCGCCGTTGACAGCGATGATACTGCCGCTTCCGACCACGGGGCGCACAAACTCCTCGACGGCGCGATGCTTGGGAGAGGGCGACACGACGAGCAGTTGCGCCGCGGCGTCCGGATCCGTCACGATGAGCTGCGGATCGGCGATGGGCCAGAGGTCGAGGTACCAGACGCCCGGCATGTTGTATCGGTGGATGATTTCGGTGAGGTAGTACTGCGGGTGGCAGTGCGGCGGCATGAGGGCGGCCATTTCGGCCATGATTCCGAGGTGGCCCCATAGGAAAGAGTGGCCGGGCGCTTTGGGCTGTGGTTCTGTTAATTTCTTGACACGATGATGGGCTATCGCCTGGTCATGTAAAGTTACGCACCTTGTCTTTGTAGAAACTTCGCACCTGGTACAGGCGGAGGAGGAAGTAGCCGAGCCATGCCACCGCGACGGACCAAAGGATGAGCCAATTTGACACCCCCCACATGACGGCGGTGATCTCTGCGCTTCTGATGCTTGCTGGGTAGAAGTATGGTTGTTCAAAGGAGCAAGAGAAACTGTGGCGCAGCCGCTGTTAAAAGAGCACCCAACGTCTAACCCAGGAACCTGAATCACGTCGAGCTACTGAGGAGCGATGTTTCCACACGCGGTAGAGAGATACCGTCAGCACCAGGCCTGTGTTATTCCGAATTCGGTAATCAGCTCAGACTGGTCATCTCGGACGGCCCCTTATATTGTGTTGTACTTCGGCCGGTCCGGGATCAATTGCTAGGAACCGCGTCGTGGGACTTCTGGTCGTCCAACGGCTGCCACGCTGGTGTCATCCTTCTTGCGTTTTGTTGGGCTGAATGTCTGGGTGGCTGGCTGCCTGGCGAAAAGGCTTGATGGAACTTCGAGACAGTCGCGTCCAGCGGCTGGGTGGTATGCTCGTTGGGGCCGAGGGGCTTGCTGTCTGGGACAGCGCAGGAAGCGATATATGCTTTGGCGTTGCTTGGATGAGGGATGCGATTTGGTATTGAACCAATGGGAGGTTCGGTTCCTGATGTCAAAGTAATGTTAACTTCTCGAACGGTAACGGCGGTGGTGGTTATAACGGGGCCAGCCCTGCGGGGGTCGGGTCCGACATCAACGACGAAAAAGAGCACAAAGGATCCCAAGCCCAAGCCCAAGCCCAAGCCGACATTGATGTTGCGTGTAGACACAGGATGATAATGTCTCATGGACTGGTGCCGTCCCTTTGATCGCCTCTAGCGCTGGCTTGTTCTGGGCCATTGAACCTGACTCGTTGACGTTCGATTCCTAATCCCTAATACAGGTAGAACCACGTCCACGAAGCCTCCCCCAGATCCTACATGGATGAAAAGATACTAAACCTCTAGCAGGACACTGAAACTTGAGATCCATCAGAGCCCGACAAGAATTTCTGGCACGCCACAGCATCTGCCAGTCGGTCGACTGACTTGAAAAGACCAAGGCAAGCATTCAGCATCTACCTCACTTGTGATAATACCACTGACATATTCGACTTCGAACAGGAAAACCAAGATCAAATCCTGGAGACCCAGCGTTTGGAAGGGGTAACCTTTTAGTCACGTCTCTGACATCTACTGTTCTCTTGGGCTGAGATCCTCGCCTTCGAAATTTGGTCCAGCCACCCTCCCACGATAACCGAGCAGAAGACGAGGAACTAGCAGCTCGACGTGTACTGAGAAATCTGACCGCACCCGCGATATTTGAACTACAGCAGTGCCAGACGGAGACTCAGGCTTGTGGTGTCGCCTCACATACTCCTACTTTCATGCTTCCGAACGAAACCGCTCAGATAGATATTGGTTTGCCGATTTTGCCAACTTTAACCAAAGACGTTACCGGCCCGTTACCGCTTCCATGGCACCGTCATATACGCAATCTTCTCGTCACAAAACGCTCGATACACCCTGACCGATCTTGGTGCACGGCTCAAACTTCGACCGCCGTGTCATCTGAGCTGTGATGTATGGTACAAGCACTCACTCTACTCTGCTGCTGGTGTGTTCGAACTGGGTACTAGGTATCCAGATTGAAGCATCCAGGCCATCGAAATTGGGACCTTGTACCCCTTCACCTGTTTCTCTAAGTTGGTGGATCGAACCTGATTCGATCCTTACTCTCTGTGTATTCAAGAGGCCTGGCTTCTCTTCATCTCTGCCTGAGTATTCATCCATCTGGAAGGTACTTAAAGAAAAAGCCCAAAGCCCATGGTGTAACTCTGAAACTCTTCCCTGCCAACATTGCAGGGGTTTTCTTCTACTTTCTTCAACACAAGAGATATAGGCAAAAGCCAAGCCCTCACCATCTTCAGACACGAAGTTACCAGTGCTTGCAATATTTTGCAGTGCAATACACTACCCTCTCCCCAGTGCCTATCGCACCTTCCCTTTGCGAGACAAAGTGACCGACTAACTGAGATCTAGGCTGAGGGCCTAAATATTTACTGACTGCCAACCCACGTCCCACATCTCAACCTCACTCACACCTCCACATCGTTGTTTATACACATATACTCGCATCTTCAACCTGTCTTTCCTGCCTTCTCCAACTACCAGGTCTCTTGGCATATCATATTTGCCAACACCAAGCAAAAGCGCTAGGATCTCACCTAGTAAGTACAGTTCATTCGCCCCTTTTGCCTTCAGCAACTTTTCCCATTATTTTGTTGCTTATGGTGAGTGCGCCTTCCTAGCCAGTGCTCTCACGTGAAGGCCTCGCACCTTCTATTGTCAGCACATCACCCAGGCCACCAGAGTGCAGTCGCTCTTTCCTTCTGTTCTGCCAGTACCTCCTGCTTTGCCAGGCCCATTCACCACCACCCTACCCTTCTTCACCCCTCCGACGTGTCTAGAGGTGACGAAGTTTTCTCCTCCTCACACCTACCTACCCACCTACCTGCCAGGTGGTTCATAAGGTACCAAGCCTTCTCTCCTCAAACTACTTTACCTAGGTATCTGCCTACTAGGAGACCGACAGTAATTAACTGACGGTTTCCTTCCAGCTGCGCTACCGCAGCATACCAGGTCGTCACTCTGACAAAGCAGCAAGCACATCCTCGCACACCCTAAGGTTGTAGCTACCTGGTTTGCCTTTGCACCCTGGGGACCGCATCAACAGTTAGCACAACCTGGTACTTGAGACTGCGACAAAAAAGCCCAGCAAGAGCACAGCATTTTTGAGCCTCACTCTCACAGTCTTCTGGATATACAAGCCTAGCTTCAGGTTACGTAGGTAGTGCATACTCCCCTCTCCTGTCTTTTGTCCTTGCTAATTCCTCATACTCCAGCTCCATCTCAATCTCTCAATATTTCAATCCCCCACCATAGCAACTATTCAAACTCAAGGCCCTTTGGTCTTCTCTTTCAGTCGCCATGCCTCCCCTCAGTATTATGGTTCTCCCGAATGAGCTCATTGCCAATATTGTCAGCTGCCTGGCTGAGACAGGTGTGGAGCGCCGGAAGCTACTGGTCAGGCTCTCCAAGACAAACAGGGTCATCAGCCACTACGCTACCCTTGAGCTCTACCGCAGCATCACTGTTGACGACGGCATACTTGTGGCCCTCCTCAAGGCCATCATTCAGAAGCCAGCTCTTCGACACCTTGTGCGCCATCTTGAGATTGCTGGTGCCCCGGCCTTGCGAGGAGAGCGCAGCAACTCCAGCTTTTCCAGGCTGGAGAGCGACATGAGCTACTGGAATGACAGCAAGCTCAATGACCAGGAGTCTCAGCTGTTTCTCCTTGCCAAGGCCATGTGCTTTGGCTGCAGAGAGAACACCATGAAGGGCCAGATTGCTTTTGGCCTGTTGATGCTCCTTACTGACCGTGTCGAGTCCTTTGAGTTCAGTGGTCAAGTCTTTGAACGCTTCGTGAGCCACTTCTTGGTTGCCGGAATGCGCATGATGGCCATGTGGGACAAGACCAAGTACATCAACCCCACCAACAAGAACCGCATCTTATTCCCAGCCTGCACCCAGCTTCGCATCGGAAAGGGGAGCCTCGACCTCGAAGGCCTTGTTATCTGGAGACAGAGGTTCAGACCTGTTGCTGCCCTGCTGTTCCCCACCACCCTGACCAGCCTCACTGTCGATTCAGACGACAACACCTGGCGCTCCCTCGACACGGCCCAGATCAGTGGCCGACTGGCTCTACGCTACATTCGACTAAACAACACCAAGACGAATGACTCGGGCCTTTGCAAGTTACTCAAGCGATGCCCTGGGCTGCTGGAGCTGGAGCTCTTCTACAAGACCAAGGGTCAGGTCAATGCTGACTTGGGAACTGCCTACTCAATCAACAATGTCCTTCCCGTCAGCTGCCCGCAGCTTCAGAAGCTGACCTTGTCCCTCAAAGGCCGCCACCGCCAATTCTTCACCCATGAGCCTGAGCTGCTCACCTGCCTGACTCAGATGGTGTGCCTCAGAGATCTCCGCATCGACTTGGACTGCCTCTTTAAGAATGCTGCTTCCTTCGAGGTGGAAGCTCGCGACATTCATAGTGTGCTTCCTCCCAACTTGGATCGGCTCTTTCTGGATAGTACCTGGTTCTTGTCTCACTTAGGCGGTAGAGCAGCCTCACACCCAGACACCTACAGGTACAAGGAAGGCATGGAGTGGTTGATTTCGCCCTTTTGTCACCCCAGAACATTCCCCATCCCTCGAAACAATATTGGAGTTATCATCATCGCTGTGAAGCATGGAAGACAGCGCCAGTGGCAACGCACGGCCAATCAACAGCTGCGCTGTGCTCATGGCACTGTCCTCAAGTTCATCAGCCACTCTGACGCTCCTGCGATGTGGTCTGACAAGTGGGAGAGCATGGTTTTCAAGAGACCTAAGGCTAGAGCTGAGGACCTTTGATGAGATAAGTTATACTGGGACTATGTGGTCTGATGAGTGGGAGGATCTGGTTTTCAATGGGACTGGAGATGAAGGTGAGCCCTCACTAAGCTTATTTCACCTGTCGCTGTATACCGTCTTGGTATGCAAAGATTTTGGCATTGGCAGTACATAGCACATTACGAGACCACCACTTTCTATGTGTGTGGGATTTGCTTAGGTCAGTTAGGGAATCAAACTTGCTCATGGATTGCGCTCTCGCCTGGATTGGGATCTAATGTAATGACTGTGATACTTGCTTGGACGTGTGGAAATATTTGGGGGACTTCTCCCATGGACAACCTGGGGATCCAACTGTATATAACTCTGGCCCTTGCTTTGAATTTTGCTTCTGCTTGTGTCTTGTCATATTGGGCCTTGTGGCCCAAACAAGGCAAGTACACAAAAGATTGAAGTCACTCGAAACAAAGTCGCCTGAAACAGACCTGTAAAGGAAGCCTGCTGCAAACCTCGATGATTAAAATAGCACCTAAATCCCTTTGATAAAAGAAATAATTGTTTCTACGGCCTTCAAAGCTGTGCCAGAAAGCTACAAAGTCCTCCCCAGCGTGGACGGCCCTGGCCTCCTGCGTTCATCCTACCTTGCCCAGCGCCGCTCTTCGACGGTCAGCTCACGACGAGCTTGTTATTTGGCGTCTCAGGTGACGAGTACCGCACCACAGAGTGCCATTCGGAATTGCGAGCACACTCTCGTCCCAGGCAAAAGTTTCATCTGCCTATGGCATAGGGGTCGCACGAGGCGGCGCTCGGTATAAGCGAGGGGGTTGGGACTGGAGGGATCCTGCACCAGCTTTCAAACAGAAGATCCAGAGAGAAACTTAAGGGCGAGAGAGATCAAAATCGTATTTAATTGCAGAGGGCGCAGGTTCTTGTCAGGTTCTGGGCAAGTCGAAAAGGGTTCGAAGAGTCGCAACTTGACGAGGACCCCACCAGCCGCTGAGGGCTTGGAGAACGGGGAGTCGGATTTCGACGTCCATGCTTTCTGACAAGAGTGGGTTGGGGCGGATGACGGACGAGTTGGCGGCAGTGATCGGGGCTGCTCAGAGCGAGGGGGTCGCCATCTTTTGGCCGAGTAACTCTCCGACCGCGCAACGAATTCCCCAATAGTGGGATGAAACCGAGTATTTTATCGTCTTGGAACGGCTCTGTGCTGAAAAGATCTTCGCGAAATGTGCCAAACGCGCAGTCTTGCGGCTCTGTGGAGGTTGATCGGTGTTGCGAAGGAGCCACCCGGTACGCGTGCGATCTATGAGAACAAAACGGCTTGATTCTTCTAAATCTGAATATAATATAAAGCCTCTTATTTATTTAAGGGAGAAAACTCTATATTAGAGAAATATTAGGCTAACGGATTAATATAAGTATAAAGTATATAGGGTGTATAGAGTACTATAGCTATATAAAGTTATATTATTATAATAAAGTTTTTATACTATACCCCCTAGACTTAGGGGAAATATTATATAAATCTAAAAGAACCTTTTTAATATAAATAAAAGAAATATTTCTAAATATATATTTTTAAAGTTTAAAATAAAAATATAGGAAAAGCTATAATAAAAAAATAGATAAAAAAAGTTATATTATATTTTTATTATAATAAAATAATAATAAGTTCTATTTTTATATAGCTATTACTATAAGTAATCTAATATATTTAGAAGTTTTACTTTTAATAATTAAAGTAAATTTCTAAAGAAATAGTTTTTTATTAATTAAAATCTTAAAATTAAAATAGTAACTACTAAGTATTAAGATCTCTAATATAGCTCCTTCTTAATTCTCTTTTTTTAATAATATTAATAATATTACTATATATACTTTAATCCCTATATTTACTATTTTATAATAATTTTAAATACTTCTAATTTAAATTAATAACTAGTTTTAATAATACTAATATTTTATTATATAAATAGTACTTTTTAAGATATATTAAAAATATATAGTTATAATAATTAAAATAAGAGTTATTCTTATTTTAAAATAAAAGTATAGAGAAGTAGAAAGAGAAAGTAATCCTTCTAATACTTCTTCTAAACTTTTAAATTTAAATAAGAATAAATTATTCTTTATCTTATTATTAATAAAGTCTTTTTATTATTATTTCATATTATATTTATAAGTTATATATCTGACTATTATTACTTCTAGAGTAGAAGACTATACTTAGTAAAGATAAGAATAAAACCTTTATATAAAATAGAAAAAGTTTAGATAGTTATAATTTATAGTCTAACTTTCTTTTTTTTCTATCCCTATATAAAAAATAGTAGGGCTATAAATAATATATATCTCTTAATACTTTTCTTATATAACTATTATATTAATTATTAATATTTTATAAAAACTAAAACTATTAAAACTATATAAGTAGAAACCTAAGAAGAGGAGTAACTACTACTACTAGGTAATTAAGTGTGTCTTCTTTATCTTTAAAGTATACTATTGAATACCATATTTAATATATATATATTTAGGTTAAAATTAGGTTTAAAGTATCTTATATATAAATAAAAAAAGAAGTTTTATATATAAGCTTTAAGTTTTATTTTTAATATAGGGTTCTACTTTCTTAGTTTTCTATAAGTAAATAAACGTAAGATTATAAGTAGTATATAGTTTTTATTTCTAGATTTTAATTATTAATATATTATTTTAAATTTTTATTTATAAGAGAAAAGTATTTTATAAGGTTTTTGTTTTATATAAAATAAGTCTAAAAGGATTTAAAACTAAAAGTAAGAGTAGTAGTAAGGTATTATTTAGATCTAGAAGCTTAATAGTTTATATATTTATTAATTTTAAATTAGAAGATTTTATAAGGAATATAATAGTTTCTAATAAATTATATACTAGTTTTTCTTTAGAATTAGTATTTTTATAAGGTATTATAACTAGTATTTAGCTTATAATTAATAGTTTTATTAGTAGTTTATTTTTCTCAGTAGTATTATTTATATTTAGCTTACTATTTAATAGTTATATAATTATTTTTTAGGGATATAAATAAAATGTTAGGATTTGTATTACTTAATACTTTATAGGGTAATATTATTTAAAGTTTCTAGGAGTTATTATACTTTTTAATTATAAGGTTATTTAATTATAAATATACTTAGTTTCTAAATTCTTATTTTTACTATATGTTAAGTTTTTTTTATTTTATGTTTATAGGATTTTTCTATTTTATCTTAGTATTATAGGAATAATATAGAAGTTTAGTAGTTTTTTAAAATATTTAAACTTTATATAGGAGAATATCTTTATAAAATTGTTAAGTAGTATTTTATTAATAAGTAAGTAGACTAATTTAAATAATTTTACTTTATATCTTTAGTAGAGTTATATATTTTAAATATTTATATAGTAAAAGTATATTATTATATACTTCTTTTTTTTAATTATAAAATAAATAGTTTGCTAATTGTTATAATAAATCTTTGAGATATTTCTTAAGATAAAGTTTAAGTTGAGGAAGAAGTAGTATAATATTATAGTTTTTTTTATAATATATTTTAGATTGAGGAGTTCTATTTTAATTATTAATATAATTATAATATTTTGTTATATTATTTTCTATTAGATAAAATTTCTAAAAAGAGATATTATAAAGTTTTATAAGGATCTTTCTATTTCTTTATTATGAGTAAAAAAGGTATTATTTATAATTTAGAATATTTATATATTATTACTTTTTAAAGTATTAAAGTATATAGAGAGATAACATATATAGTAAAAGTAGTAAATTATTTAGTTTACTACTACTTAGTATTTAGGAGATAGGTTTATAAGGAATTAGGATAGGTAAATATATATAAAAGTAATATTAGGTTAGATTATAATTAATATATAGAAGATTAAATTGATCTTTTTTTAGAAAGATTTAACTTATTAAAAAAATATTTTATTATTATATTTTTTAAGTAGGTTTAAGAGTAATAGTATTACTAAAGTTTTAAAGTTTATAAAATTAAACTTTTTTATTATATACTTAAAGTATATATTATAAGTTAGATAGATCTTATATATTTTGTAGTTATATAAGATTCTAACTTTAAAGTATTATTTAATTAGTTTTTAGTTTTTTAATTTATAAGCTTATTTAATCCTATTTATTACTTTCTTAGTATTACTAATATGGTTTTTATATTATAGAATTAGGATATTATTAATAAAAAAGAAGATAAGGATTTTTTTATTATAAATTTAAAAGAGATATAGGTTTTTACTTATTAAGTATAATTTAAGGTAAAATAAAATAGAAGAGAGTTCTTTATATTATGAAAGAAGTATATTATAGAAGTTATATAGGATATAGTAAAACTTAATAAGTTTACTTTTTTTTTAAAGTTATTTAGTAAGTAGTATGTAATAAGGGGGTTATTTAGCTTATGTATAGTATTTAGGAATATATTTTTAATATCGAATTAATAGATCTTAAGATTGAATTAAGTTATAATTATTATTATTATTCTAAAAATACGTATAGTAAGAATTATAATATATATCTATTTAAGAAGGTATTTTTCCTAAAGATCGCTTTATATATAGATTCTAGTTTTATAATACTTAAGATATCTATTTTAGTCTAATTTATATATAAATATTTATTTTAAAAAGATAGGTTTTAATTTTATTTTATATTTAGTAATTATTTTTTAGATACTTATTTCTATAAGTTTATTAATTTTAGTAATAGTTATTGTAAGGAAAGTAGAGTAAAATAGTTCTAATAAGAATTCTATATATCTATAGGTTTTAAGAAGTTTTAAAAGTTAGTTTATATAAATCTTACTAATTAGTATAATAGAAATATATACTTATTTTACTTAGTTAATTAAAATAAAGATAAAATAATAGAATATATAGTATTTTTAGGTTGCTTTTTTAAGAACTTTCTTCTAATTAAGTATAAAAATATTAAAAAAGGTATTTTAGTTGTATTCTGTTTGGAGGAATATAAAATATATTCTAAAATATAGTAATTACTTTAGAAGTATTTAGTTAGGTTAATTTAAGTTTTTATAGTTATATACTTACTCTAGCTTTTCTCTAGTAGTATTTCTTTCTTTAATATTTAAGTATAGTTATACTAAATAAATAAGAGAAGTATAATTAGTAAGTAATATATAAGAATTTGTTATATTTTAGATTTATAAAAAAAGTATATGTATTTAAATATAAATCTTGTTAAAAATTATATTTTTAGTTATATTTAATTTAGGATTAGTATTTTAAGTCTTTTTTTACTTTTTATTACTTTCTTTATAGAGTAGTTTAAATATAAAATTTAAAATTACTTATATATTTACAAGGTTTAAAGTCGCTTTAGGGGTTAATAACTACTTTCTTTATATATTATTACTTTTATTTGGGGATATAGGCTTAGAAAGTTGTATAAGTAGTATCTTATTATTTAAGATTAATATAATATTATCTTTTATTTATATCTTTAGGATTTCTAATTCTAAAGGTATTTTAAAAAGTAATTCTTATATTTTTCTGTAATTTTAAGAGTTTAGTTATTTTAGATTATTTAAATTATATTATTTTTGAGTAGAATATTTTCTTATTAAATAATATATTCTGTATAGTAATAACTAATTAATAACTTATTAAATTAAAAGGATTTAGATTTTATAAAACTTATGAGAATTTATAATATATCCTACTAAATATTTAATATAACTTTATAGTTTAAATTTAAAGTCCTATTTATTCTTATTTACTTTATATTTTTTTAAGAAGGTATATTGTATAATTATATATATAAATCCTTCTTTATTATAAATAAAGATTATTTAATAAATATAGTTTATAGGTAGGGCTATATTATTTAATATAGTTATATAATTAGTCTTACTTAACTTATATTAAAAAGTATTATATATAATATTAGAATAAGCTTATATTATAGAAATATACTATTATAATAACTACTTTACTCTAAAGTAAGGTTAGGAAGCTTAATATACTAAGTATCTTAAAAGCCTTAGTAATAAGCTTTTTACTAACTCTTTCTATATTACTATTTAGTTTTTTAATATATAAAAATATTAGTTTGATATTAATATTTTGTTCTAATACTTATATCTAGTATTTTATAAAATTATTAATTATAATAATATTCTATTTAATATCTTATCTAATCTTATAAAAAATAAAATTATATTACTATTAGATCTAGTATTTAAAAGTCTAGAAGACTATAAAAGTATTAAAATATTATTTTGAAATATATAGGAATATAAAGAATTATTCTATATATTTATTTTTAATAACTAGGAGCTATTTACTTCTATTTATTATTTTTAGGTAGTTGAATAAGTTTTAAGAGATTCTATAGAATAGTTATATAGTTTTATTATTAGAAGTTTAGTATAATATAATTATTTTTATATATATAATAGT
>QAPG01000131.1:0-93593 GCA_004366825.1 Colletotrichum spinosum | reverse complement strand
AATTTTATATATTCTAAGTAAATAATACTAATAAATATAATATAATCCTAAAGATCCCTTAGGGAAGAAAAATAAAACTTAATTTAGAATAGAAAATTCTAAGTTAGACCTATCTTTTAATTATTACTAATTTTAAATTAGTATATAGAGCTAAAGTAATTAATAAAGCTAAGAAGTAATCTAAATATATATTAGTAATCTTAGTTATATTAATATTAGTAGAAAGGGAGTAATATACTACTTAATAATAACCTATAGGAGATCTAAAAAAAAACATTAATTTTAATTAATTACTATTAGAATACTAAGAATAAGCTTACGTTTTTAATATAAAGAAAGCTAGTATTCTAATAGAAGAAAGTATTTATATATATATAATAGAACTAGAAGAAAGTAAGGAGCTTTTATAAAATTCTATCTATTTTCTTATAGAAAAAGAGTTAGAAGAATTATATTAATATTTTATATTAAGTTTTTTAAAAAAATAGATTGAAATATCAAAAAACCTTATAGAAATACTAATCCTATTTATCCTAAAAAAAGAAGTAAGTTAAAGTTATATATAGATTATAGAAATCTAAATAATATTACTATTAAGAACTATATATTACTACTACTTATTAATAAGATTTTAAACTATTTAGGAAGAGGTTTATAATTTACTAAGTTAGATCTAAAAGATATATATTACTAAGTTTATATATAGTTAGATAATAAGTAGAAAATAGTATTTCAGATTTAATATAAGTATTTTAAGTATTATATAATACTATTTAGTTTAATCAATATTTCAATAACTTTCTAAATATATATTAATAATATCTTAATAGGTCTTATAGATATTATATATATTATCTATTTAGATAATATCTTAATATTTATTAAGATTAAAAAGGACTATATAGAAGTAGTAAGAGAAGTCTTAAGCTAGTTACTAACTATAGGGTTTTATATTAATTTAGAGAAATATAAGTTTTATATATAAATAATTAAGTTTTTAGGTTTTATTATTTTTCCTAGAAGTATTACTATAGAAGAAGAAAGAATATTAATAATTAAAAAGTAGTTACTACTTACTAATATTAAAGAAATCTAGATTTTTTTTAGGGTTTATAAAGTTTTATAATAGATTTATTTAGAATTATTCTAAAATATATATTAGACTTACTAATTGACTAACTAAATAAGCTAAAGGGGAAGACATAATAACCTTTAGGATAATTGAAGTTTTTAAAAATTTATAAAATAAGTTTACTAAAATACTTATTTTATAATATTTTAATCTAGTTTTTCTGATTTAAATAGAAATAGATACTTCTAATTTTATTATAAAAGTAATAGTTATTTAATTAGAAGAAAAATAATAGTAATTATTAATTTACTTTTTATAGAAGTTAAGAAGAGTAGAGTTAAAATATAGTATACTAGAAGCTAAACTATTAGTTATTCATGAGGTAGTATTTATATAGAAGTATTACTTTTTATACTTATAATATAAAGTTACTTTTATTACTAACTACTTAAACTATTAATACTTAGTAGTAAAACCCTAGCTTAATAGCTATTAAATAAGACTTTTTTAAGATATATTATTATTTAATTATATTATTAACTACTAGCTAGAGAAATAAAACTTAATAAATAGTTTATTAAGACAATTAGATTACTAACTTATAAAAAGAAAAACCTAAAAAGCTAGAAGTATTTTTTTAGAAAACTTCCTAAACTAGTTTTTAGATAGAATAGTAGTAGTATCTTTCTAAAACTAAAAACTAATAATAAACCTAGAAGATATTATTCTAGAGAAATTAGAAGGGATATTAGAAAAAGAGATTTAATAAGTATAAAAAGAAATTACTATTAGGAGAAGAGAAAAGTTATATTAAAAAGATGATAGTTAGTCTATTAATAAAAGAAAAGAAGTAAAATTCTAAAGTAAACTAATTATCTTAAATAAATATTAACTTTAGGTTAACTTATTAATAGTTTTTTATAATAAACTTTTAGGGGGATACCTGAGTATTCTTAGGATACTTAAAAAGTTAAAATAGATATACTAATAGAAATCTATAAGAAAAGATATTATAAAATATATATTAAAATATATAATATATTAGTAATTAAAGTTTTAATACTACTTCTTATATAGTAAACTAATACTTTTCTTAATACTTACTAGCTTATAGTAATATATTAATATAGATTTTATTATTAAATTATTTAAATTAATTAGATTTTTAAAGAAAAGTTATAATAGTATATTAGTAATAGTAGATCGATTTATAAAGTATATATTCTACTTACTAATAAGGGAATCCTTAATAGTAAATAAGTTAGTAGCCTTTTTAGTAAATAACATCTTCTTTAAGTATAGAACTCTTCAAACTATTATATCTAATAGAAATTTACTATTTACTAATAGATTTTAAGTTTTTATTATATACTTATTAGCTATTAAGAAGAAACTAAATATAGTATACTACCTATAGACTAATAGGTAAATAGAATAGTAAAATTAAAATATTAAATACTTCCTAAAAGTAGTAGTTAACTTTAATTAAAATAATTAGATAAAATAGCTATCTATAACTAAATTTATTTATAATATTTTAGTCTATAGTATTACTAGAATTATACTAATAGATATTTTAATAGGTTATTTATTTAAAAAACCTTACAATAGTTCTCTAGGAAGTATTAAACTTAAAGTAATCTTTATAGTAGAAGAAAAGATAAGATATTTCTAATCCTATTAATAGTAATTAAAAGTCTTATTAGAAGAAGTAAATAAAAAATATATTAAGTAGTATAATAAGAGAAGGAGGTAGTTAGATTTTAAAGTTAGTAATTATATATTACTATTTATAAAGAATATCTAATAAAAACGACTAGTTAAAAAACTATTTGATAAATACTTAGAACTATTTAGAATAATATAAATAGTTAATAGGGGTTAAATATTTAAATTTAATTTAGATAAGAAATATAGGATTTATAATATCTTCTTATTATTATAATTAGAGAAGTATAAAAGTAATCTATTAGTATTTTAAATAATCCTTATTAAAAGTTTAAGAGATAATATATATAAGGTTAATTATATAGTAGATTATAAAAAACTATAAAGAAACTATTAGTATTTAGTTAAATAGAAGGAGTATAAAATAGAAACAAATTTATAAGAATTTTAGTAGAATATATTATTAGAACTAAAGTTAGAATATAAAAAAAGTCTCTTAAAGATTACTAGTAAGTTATAAAAAGAATAATATATTTAGGTTACTAATAAAATAAGGCTAGGAAGTTTATATTAACTTAAAAACTAAAGAAAAAATATAATAAAACCTAAAAGTAGTAACTAATTCCTAAAAAAAGGAAATATATAAGGTATTAAGGGGGGAATAAGGGAATACTAAATTACTTATTATTATTATTATTATTTCTATCATTACTACTTTCCTTATTATTATTTTTATCACTATCCTACTTAAAAGTTTTAAAGATTAGGGAATATAAATTAGGAATATTAGTATATTAAGAAATTAATATTAGTAAATAGGGATTACTAAAGGAGTATTAGAAAAGTAATAGGATATTTATAATATAAGAATAAGTTAAAAACTATTTTAGAAAAATAGTTTAGAAATTTATAAGGGTAGTAGTTTATATTTTCATAGTATAAGTTTATATTTCTTAAGCTTACTAAAGAGTAATAGTAATCTTTATACTTCTTTCTAAAAAATAGTTATAATATAAAATAGTAGTAGCTATAGTTTTAGTAGCTACAAGCTAATATTTATAGGCTAATTATTCTACTTCTTTATTTTTAGTTTTATATTTAGTATTAGACTTATTAATATAGGAAGCTTTAGTTTAAACGGTTTTATAAGTAGTAATTTAAGTTTTCTTAAGATTTTCTTAAACTAATAATTAATAGGGGAATATTAAGGGATAATAATATAAAAATCTTATTTTAATATTATAAGTAGTAGTAATAGGGTTAGTTTTAGATAAAACATTATTAAAAAAATAGTATAAGGTAAGGGTTATAAAAGTAGTAGTATAAATAGTTTAGGGAAATATTAAAATATATTTTATAGTTATAAGAGTAGCTTATAAGAAAAAAGATAGGAATATATTAGAATATACTCCTTATTACATATAGTAGTATAATAAGAATACTTATTATTAGTATTTAAAATAGTTAGTAGAAATAAGAAAAGAAAAATATTAGAAATATATTAGTAATCTTATAGTAGAAAGAGAATAATAAGGAATAACTAGATAGCTTCTAGGTTATTATAAAATAGAAGTAGTAGTAGTAAGAAATAAGGTATATAAAGTTATTATTATTATTATTATTATTATCAGTCGCTAGTATACAGGAGGTATATGAAGACTTAATAGTACTTTTCTTTAAAATAATAACTCTTTTTTAAGTAGGAATAAGAATAAAGGGAAGGAGTAGTATAAGAATAAGAATAGGAGTAGTAGGAGTAGTAAAAATAGATATTATAATTATTATTATTATTATTATTATTTTTAATAATTTAAAAATAAAGTTATTAATAAAAGAGAAAATAAGATTAATCTATATATATAATTAAAAATTTAAATAATAAAAAAAGCTTTTTCTTAATTAAAAATAGTTAAGAGTTTTTTTAGAATAGAAAATAGTAAAATTAAGAATAAAAAAAATACCTATAGGTTATTAGGGGGGAATAATAAGAATAATAATAAGAATAATATTAATCTTTAAAGTTAGAAGAATTATAAAGTATATACTACTTAAGTTTAATTAGTAAAAATAGTATTCTATAGGATAAATAGAAATAGGAAACCTATAAGTTACTATTAGAAAAAGTTTAATATAATTTCTATAAGTATTAAGAAATTATAATTATAATAGATATAAAATTCCTATAGCTAGAAGTAAGGAAAAAGTTGTTTTAGTATTTCTATAGTTAAGGAAGATTAGTTATTTTATATAGAAGTTTTAAATTAACTAGAATATAGTTATAGTTAGAATATATCTTAAAAAGTTAATATTAGTTAGGATTTAATATTAGGAGGTTGAAATATAAAGTTTAGAATAAATATTTAGGTCTTACTTAAAGAAAAATACTAGAGGGGGAGCAGAGTATTACTAATTTATATTGGTATTTTAGTAGTTGAGTTTTAAAAATAGGATTTTCTAGAGGGGGGATTATATTAAACTATTATAGAAAAAGGGGGTACTAGGGGGCTACTAGAGCTTCTATTTATAGGTTTTAGTTAATAGAATAATAGATATTCTAGTAGTATGAGGTTTAAATATAAGTGTAGAGCTATAGTTAAATAAGGGGAAGGCTAAGTTTGAATAGTCATATAATGTAGCATACGCCTATTGAGAGATCCCATTACTTGGTACGAACCCAGCCTGACAATTTGCATTCATTTTGTCTATTCCTACGATAAACGACTCCAGGGGATATTACTTCTTCTGGCAGAAACACGAGCAGTCGCCCTCGCCAATGTTGACGGTGTGCAACGAGAATCCTGCTCCGCACTAGGGAAGGGTATCAACGTCAGTCAACCATACCGCTCGATCATTCTCTAAATTGCAGACAGACGCCTTGCATTGTGTCACAGGCGAATACGTACCTCGCGAGGGCAAGCCGTCACACAGACACCCCTAATACCAGTACACTGGCTAAAATCCGTCTGACAACTGTTAGAGGGATAATCGAGACTTCGTGGGCATTGCGACGTACGTTGCTGTCAGCGGCGGGTCTGCAGTAAGACCGTTGCGCAGCAACTTGCGAGGCCATGAACAGAGGCAGGACAATCGAAAAGATGGTGGAAAACTGCATTATAGCGATCTCGAGCTTAGTGAGTGAATGTTGTGATAAGTGTAGTAGAGCGATAGAGGGGTAAAGTGTGACGACGAATGTCTCAAAGCAAGTCACCAGTAGAGACAGTATTGTCCCTTTATACGCAGGCTGCCCGTTCCTACGGGGCCGAGGAAGCGACCAACTCGGCTTCGGTATTACTGTCCGTTCCATCACTACGAATTAAACTTTCCGGCAAATAGTGCCAAGAACTGATATATATCCAATACTCCAGGCGTCTCGATGTGATCCCGATTCAGAAATGAGACGACTGTTGTCATTAGATAGAGGGTGCAATCTACTCAAAACACATGGGCTTACAGTAGGTTGACTTGACTGGGACACAAGAATTACGCCGCTGTCGTTAATTGATGCCGTGATTCGTATGAGCTGCAACCGACCGCGAGTGCCAAGTATTGCTTTGCTTTTGGGTAGAAGCCTTTCCAAGTCATATTAGACGACACATGGTTAGAATACTGCGTCGTATCTACTTCAGAATGGGGACGCTTTGTGTTTGTGCGGGTCTTCATGAGAGGTTGTGTACCAGTACGCCTGCGTTTCTTATCTATCGTGAAGGCTGCGACTGTCTTCTTCGAAAAGCGACCCATTGCAACCTTGAAAGTTCTAAGAAACCAAAAGCTGAAAGATACATGTCATGCCCTCTAATTCGCAAATTGTCCCAAAACCAAAAGCCATTTCCTCAGCATACCAAACCTTGCTTGGCAACAAGCTCCCTCCGTCAAATTGGGCAAATTGCTCAAGAAGCCGCGTTGGGCTTCATCTTTGGGCCAATTCTGAAACGCTTGTACCGCTTCACCTCTTTCCGGTGCTTTTTCTCACTCGAAGTGAGCTTTCTTGATGCCTTTCGCTTTGGTTTTGTATCCCAAGCGAATATCATTTTCAGCCACTCTTCAAACGAGAGAGGCTTACCCTCCGCGCCCGCAACGCTCCGTTCGGTCGAGTTCAGGGCACAAGTCTTCTTGGCTGGCTCTAAGACCGTTTTTTCGTTGTTTCCGCTTTTCTCCTCATAGATCTTTTGAAGCCTCTTGGGCCTTCTGACTCGATGGGACAGATAGGCGGCGAAACTCTCGGTGCGGACTATGCTGAGCTCGGGAATACTATACTCAATGAGGAACTCGTCGTCCAAGTACCAACGGTTGTCTGAAGGGCTCAAAGCCTTGACGAGATCCCTCGGGTTCCAGAGTCGCTGTCTCTCGTGATCCCAGCCTGGTCCGCTTGTCTTGAAAGTGATGATACGAACATCGGGAAAGCCCTGGCGCAGGTACTTGTGGGCCACAGAACGTGCCTTTCCATAGTTGGTGGTCGCGGATAAGAAAGGACTCGGTTCGCGTGCTTGCCAGCGTAGATGGCGTCGGAGATGGTGATGGAACCAGACTGGGTCACTGCCGTGACCCAGCCTGGACTTGATGCCTCCATGAGGGTGCAACCCATGAATGGCGCGGTAAAGAGTGGGTGGGCGCTCCTCTCCGCCCACTGTGCTGACTTTGTTGCGGATTTGGATGAGAGGAATTCCGTTGATACAACCAAAGTCCCTGTCGCGGTCCATGATGACGAGCGACTGATGAAACTCTTTGTTTATCTCTTCGCGATACTGCGGGAAGACCCTCAAGACCCACGGCGTTCTCTCCTTCTCATCAGTCTGGTTGCGTGTCAACCAGGCCTTGGCAGGGCCACCCTCTTCGCAATAGTCTTGGATACGAACAATGGCTGGCAAGAACCGCGCGACGACTAGCTCCTGAGAAGGAACTAACTCCGAGTCCATTTTTGCGTAAACTCGTCTGGTGTTGCCAATTTCAATCTCAAAATTTCAGTTGAAACTAAAATCAGGTCGGAAAACCTGAATTGCAAAGGTTAGTGGTCTGGGAATCGCATTTGGCAGGTGCCATCAAGATGGGTGAAAATGCTTACCGGCGCTACTGCATATTTCTTTTACGATTGGGCTGAAGATGAAAATAGATCGCCGTGACTTGAAATTGAAGCCGAAGGGTAGATGGTCAAGTCAGAGAGGGCCTTTGGAGCGAAACGTATCAGCACTACTTGTGTAAGTAAGAGATGAGAAAATAGTGTAATCTTGACTTACCGGCAGTAAATAAGTAAATGCGATTGAGATAGCTCAGTGGTCGAGGAAAGGGGCTATCTCAGGAAGGAAGGAGTTGCGTGAGGCTTCGTGGTTCTCGGTGCCTTCAGCCAAGCGTTGGTAAGAGGGGATGATTTTCCTTTGGCTGATTCCCCTGAGGCTTTCGTCAAGAGTGGTGCTCAACTTCAGGGAGGGCTTTAGTCGGAAGCTTCACTTGTGATGTTTCGACGAAGTATGTAGTCGAAGTCAGGCAAGATATCCGACAAGCCACCTAAAGAAAGGCAGCTCCGCCGCTTGCGTTGTTTCTGAGAACTTCATGGGCTCGCCTACGTGACAAAATATCAGGCAGCTTAAAGACGGTATGCTATGTCTCAACTACATGAAGAAAGAAGTCGGTCCCTCGCTCTTGCTTCTTTTGCAGTTCCAAGCGCAGACGAGTAGTCGTAAGTAGGCAACGTACAACACCACAGAGACACCCAATTAAATGATATTCAAATGATTTACTTGGGGGCCCGACGGCTGACACATATTTTTGCCCTTCAAGAATTTGATATAAAGCTGAGACTGGTAGAGATGCACACGAAGATTGAGGTTTGAAGCATCTGATAGTTTTGCAACCTTCCACAATTTGAACATCAATGGCTGTCGTGCTACTCCCCAACGCCAAAGCACCGTGGACCACTTTCCAGTGAGGAGTCTCTCTTGCTCAAATTAGACCAAAACGTCGCTGTCTAACCTCCTCTCTTAGCATTTCCAAAGCGTCCATATCTCTTTCCTGCAACGCCTGTCCAACCTCTTCATTCTGTGACACCGGTCCCGGCGCCGGCGAGAGCGGTGGTCCGAACACCCACGGACGTACGTCATGAAATGCCCCGTCGAGTGGCTCAGGAAAAAACTGAACGTAAAAAGGTACCTTCAACTCTGACATACGGATCCCTCGTCGGAAGTCTTCGTCATGGAATCGACGGTGGATATCATTCTTGTTCAGGCTGAAAAAGTGTGCGGCAGGAGCGGCGGTGCGCAGAGGGGCGTTCGTTTTCCAGTGCGTTGCCATCTTCACTTTCGACCAGAACGTGTGCGTGTCTGTCGATCCCATCTTGAAGATCCTCAGTGAGCGCATGAAACTCCGCCAATGGTCGAAGAACTGGTGCCAACGGAGATTTGAGTCATAGTAGGGCGCCCAGGTATCCTGCTCGTATCCTCCCCGCCACGCATGAGGAAGGTATCCATGTTTGGAAACCGCGATCGGGTGTCCCTGTGAATCTTCGAGGTAGTCGTAGCTCATCTCCTCCGGCGCCGGGCCTACTGAGCACCACACCAGTGTCACTAGCACACATTCGTCAAGGTAAAGTTCTTCCAAGCCACAATTGCCCAGAGATGCAATCCAATCGAGCTGCCATTCATGGCTGAAACAGTATCTCATTAGTGAGAGCACTTTCAGCTGCGGAAAACCTGAGTCTGGTCCATTCCCTGGGTTAATCTTGCGAAGGTCGAAACGAGGGTAGTAGCCCCAGAGCTCGTCGTAACAAAGAGACAAAACGGTCAGGTTGCGAGCAAGGGACGGTGTAAACAATGTCTGTATGTCTCGGGCCATGAAGTCGAATTGACTGCTGGGCTCATACATGACTGGCTCGATATACTCATGCCGGTCGCCGTACTTGATGTTGTCCGGTGAGACCATCAGATTGAAATGCTTCAAGCTCGGAAGGCTCATCATTTGCTGGAAAGCTGGCCATATCGAGTAGTCTAATAGCTGTACATCTTCAGACTGATGCTCGGATGCTGCCAAGTCGTCTTCGTGAACGCGGGCCAAGTTTGTAATGGTGAGCTGTTCGAGGCGAATCGGGGGCCGTTCTTTCTGCAAGAAACTCCAGTACTTTGCATCCAACATACCGAGGCTGGCTGCAAGTTTGCAAAGAGAACCTGAACTCGTGTTAAAGATGCTGCTGCTGCTTCCTTTGCCGTCGAGACCGCGAACTCCCAAAACAGCATAGAAAGCAACAAGCATCACCCAGTGCCTGAAGCCGTAGCGAATTCGAAACCCGCCATTGTCTTGGCCGGATATAGGGTAGTCCCAGCCTCTCTTGAAATCAAGATTCAAAATCTTGAGTCCCCTAAAGTGTCTGAGGTAAGGCAAGGTCTCCAGAAAAAGCTCGGTGTCAGACACCGTGGTAGTTGAAGGTTCAATCCGCCGGAAGTCGAACTTTCCATCACAAGTAATTTCTCTAACGTGCCGTCTCAAGTCCGGATGCAAGGCGATTTTCCGGAACCGATCGCAGCTCTTGCTGTCAAGGCGGAGTTGTCGGAATGCCTCGGGAGTGACCATCGCGTAGAAGGACCTGCTCACAAGCCGAGCTGCGAGTTTGGTGGATTGCGAGGTACGGGAGACGATGAGCTGTACGAGCTCTATTGGCAGCTGTGGCAGCACAGGCGATGAGCTATGCATCATGAATCCGACGTGACCAGTAAGTGATGGTTTTGATGCAAAAGACACAGTCTCGTGGCGTTACGTTGCTTCAGGGGAGAATGGCAAATGACAGGAGAGGGCACCTCGGCCAAATGTAAGCGCCCAACTACGCGAGGATCATGCAGGCAGCTGAAAAGAAACAACCCTCTCCTATTTCACGTGATATCTCACCGGTCGACTTGGCAACTAATCGCCATCGGGCGATGGCAGCGTTTCGTAGTAGATTAGCACTTGGTGGTGCTGTATTGACGATGATACGAAATCTCGTCGACTCCGTTTCGATCGAGTATTTGAACTTTGTAGTTGCATCGCATCACCAACAGTTGCGCAAGTATCTAGGTTCCACAAAATTCTTTGCCCTGTAATCCAAGGCGAGAAGGGAATAAGATGCTTTGTTTTATGAGTTCCGCCCATCTTCTACGCAATGCAAAGTTGAGCTGAGCTGCATGATGCATGTAGCAAAGTTCAAAATCGGATGTCGTACGAAATTGGAAGACCACGAGACTAGACGGCGAGAATCGTCTCGAAGATAGTGAGCCTCGAATAGAAACGGCGGACGACCTGAGCCAGTCAATCACACTCCGATTGATCGTTTAGCTACAGCCTTCCCCTTGGATCCAGAAGCCCCAGCCCACAGAATGACCCCTCTTGACATGCATATCTGATGCGCCAATCATCGTGAAGTAGAATGTGACTGATGGTTAGCGTGGAAACCCCCTGATAATCCTTCGGGGCCATATGTTGGGCGTCAGCAGGCACTAGAGCTAATTGGGAAACATCCTGCGCTGCCAATTTCGGCGCATCGACAACCTAAGCACGAGATCGGTCCTGAAGATTGTTGCGATAATGGCTACGGCGCATCATCACAGGGTTTTATCTTGCTGATGATGTCTTTGACTTCAGAGCCTGGCCCTCTTGTTCTGTTTCGGGAACGTAGCCAGTTTGAATTCAAGTATTTAAGTGCGGAGGGGAACCTACTGCGTGAGTTTGAAATATGGCATCTTCACATCTCATATTCCGAGCCGAGTTAGCCCATAACCACCTCAAGACCTCACTCAGAGTTCAGACTGCACACGAACACTGTGAACCACATTTTCTACCAATTTCTTCTCTCTTCTTACCGATGACCATGCCAAACAATAGAGCTGCCTGGCTGACCGCCAAAAAGGTCAAGCCACTCGACATCAGACCAGCACCTTACACGCCGCCCGGCGAGGACGAGATCGTCATCCGAACCCGCGCTGTCGCCATCAACCCCGTCGACTGCTTCAAGCAAGAAGCCGGGGACCTTCTTTACGGATGGGTCAAGTACCCATGCATACTCGGCAACGACGTGGCCGGCGAAGTAGTCGAAGTCGGCACGGGCGCAGCGGCCAAACGCTTCAGCGTCGGCGACCGCGTGCTGGGCCATGCCATCGGGCTCGACAAGCGTAGCAACAAACCTTCCGAGTGCGGCTTCCAGGAACACGTTGTCCTACGATCGAAGCTCGCTAGTCCTATCCCGCATTCCATGACCTTTGAAGAAGCGTGTGTCATTCCGCTCGGTGCATCAACGGCTGCGTGCGGACTCTTCATGGAAGACATCCTCAACCTACAACTTCCCAACGTCAACTCCAAGCCAAACGGCAAGACACTTCTGGTCTGGGGCGGTTCTACCAGTGTCGGCTGCAACGCGATCCAGCTCGCCGTCGCGGCGGGTTACGAAGTCATCGCCACGTCTTCGCCCACGAACTTTGGCTACCTCAAGAGTCTCGGCGCGACAGACGTTTTCGATTATCGCAGCCCCACTGTCGTTCGCGACATCATCGCAGCATTCGAGCAGCGTGAGTCAGCAGGCGCACTCGCTGTCGGAGCCGGATCTATGATTCCATGCGTGGATATCGTTGGGGCAGTTGGGGGCCGGAAGTTTGTTGCTCAAGCCAGTGTTGCTGGCAAAGGTTCTCCCCCATCTAGCGCTTCAGAGTTGCTGGCAGCTATCTGGGCCGTTACGCAAGAGTCGTTCATTGTGTACTTCAAGAGCATGTTCAAGGGTGTTGGACGCAAGTTCATCTGGGGTAGCGATGTGATAGCGAGTGAGATTGGCGCAGCTATTTACAGGGACTTTCTCCCGGAAGCTTTGGAGCAGCAAAAGTTCGTTGCGGCGCCAAAGCCACATGTCGTAGGCAGAGGGCTGGAGGCTATTCAAGGAGGATTCGATATACTCATGAAGGGGGTCTCAGCAAAGAAGATTGTTGTCTCTCTGTAGATTTTGTAGATGTCAAATGCCAGCGTTCTACCCCGACAAGAAAAAGCTTGGACGACACCGTGATTTCCTTAAACTCTAGCTTCGGGGGTCAAACATGTGATGTGACTATGGTTAAGATTGTTTCTGCTGTACCGCAGTCACTATGCTCTGAGTACCTTAAGAGCACATGAAATAATGTTCCGCGTCAACAACTTGTTACTGCAACTATTTCCGTTTTCATTCAGGGGAATGTATGAAACGGGAGTCAGGAGTGATTTGACCTAAAATTTGTGCGTCGTCGTCGTCGTTGTGTGGATCAAGTACCGATTCAGAAACTGTTTCACGACATCTTCCAAATGAATCAGTCGAGGGAAAAACCCGCCGGTTTCGTAAATCTCGGGCACATATGGCCGATCGAATAAAACGACATCTATCGATGCCTCATTGCTCATGAAGTCGCACTGTCCCACAGGCTTGACTCGGCGATTGTGAAGTATAGATCAATATACCCCAACTGACCAGCTAATCATGCAGTTACTCATGACCAGAGGAAGATCCTGAATTCAACGACGAGTCTCTAAACTATATAGGACTCAGCCCGTCTCTTTGAGTTTGACCATTAACTCTCCAGATCTTCAGCCGAGCCCTCTTTTCAGCCATTTCAGATAAGCGTTAGCTGGTTTCGTCTTTAATCATGGTTTCTACTGCAAAGCTTTTTGCCTGGGCTATGGCAGCTTCTGTCTCAGTGGCACAGTATTGCAAGCCGCCTCCTGGAGACTGTCGAAAAATCGATGATGTACGTGCCATCAGCGATCATATGTGATTATTGTCGAGCCGACCACTGACCGTTTTCTCAGTGCACATTCTACTATGGCAAAAACATCTGCCTGCGACCTGACGGACAAAAATCCTGTCCAGGTTCTAAAAACGAGCAGTGTTGCCATTCCGGCTCCGATGCTGCGATTTTTTGTTGGTGAATAGCTCAAACGGGTACATCTGGTGGTCTTGTGGTAACAGCGATGTTCACATGTTTTCAAAAGCTACATCTTGATTAAATAATCTAGACTCAACCTATTTTTTTCCCCTGTTTTTTTCAAGTTTAGCTAGCCGTCACTTTCGCAATGCCAGAAAGTCTGCTGTCGTTCTGGACAATCTTTACACAGCATGCGCTTTGTGCTTCAGTCGCCTTCAAGTTACGTAAACGATTTTCGTCTGTATTCTACCCCCGCAATCATCTTGTTGTTGACCATGTTGACTTATCCCGTAATCCGATGACCACACAGTATGAGTAGGGAGAAGCATCGCAGTGAAGCATCTCATTCGCTGCAACGCGAAGTGACCGAATGGATGGCCGGTGACGGAGGGATCCCGAGGGCGGGGTGATACTCCGACAGGGAGTGCCTTGCGAAAGAAGTCATCAGCAGACGAACTTCTCATACAAGCACGTCGTAGATCGACACGATAAGAGAACGGAGGCTCACGATTCATGTGTGCCTGCCACATGGAGCTAGACCCATCTCAATACTTGCGGCCCGCTTGTCGCAATGCCGGTACTCAAAGTTGGAACTTGGGGTAGATGCTAAGCTTTCACGAGCTCTGCTCCCTCTTGGCAAGATGAGCCTGTATTGGCGATGTAGGGCATTAGCAGCTGATCTACCCTCTCATAGGGTCTTGCTGATGAGATGAGCAAAGTCATCTCAGCCTCTTTGTACGCCGCGTCTCTCTTGTCGTCAAACAGCCTCCCTATCAAGTATTTCTCGCGCCACTATGGACACTATTGCTGCGTTCTATGTGGGAAAACCGGGGTGGCCATGTCCGTGGCATGCTATCACTCCACGAATCTGACTCGCGATGCCGGCGGGCGATAACCGCCTGCCGCCCTATCATCTTGAGAACGAGGCACCTGAAGGAACCAGTTCATAACCCGGCCGCTCCCTTCTTCTTTCAATAGAATCGCGGGCGAACTCTCCTAAACTCTAACCCAAGTTTCACATCTAATTACAACGACCGAAATGGGACGACAAGTGCAGACGACCATCAACTACTTCGATGACCCCGGCGTGCCGCTGGTGCCAATGATCATCGGAGGGTGAGATGCCCATGGAATCCCATTCACATGTCTCAATGCTAAAGCTTGACGGCTAGCCCGACGCCAGGAAAGCCGCAGCCCAAGGTTGCCATCCCGACCACCATCACCGACGTCACGGGCAGAGAGGATGAGTTCAGTCTTGATGTCCAGGGTTTTCGCTACGTGAAACACGAAAGTGAAGTGACGAGCTGGGACGACGACGAGGAGATCAAGCGGGTGAACTACCCTGAAATGGAGAAGCTCTGCTGGAAGGTTCTCTCGGAGACGGCCAACCTGTAAGTTGAAGCGCCGACTTGTCTGATGTTGGCTGGACATCAGATGTATTAAGCTTCCGCTGATCCATCCGAAGCCCCAAACCGTCTGAGATTCATATCCTGACGCACATCATCCGTCGGGGACCGAAAGACGGCGAAGGCCCCAAGGGCCCTGCGCCACTATACGGCGTTCACGTTGACCAGTCCTTCAACGCCGCCGAGGGCGTGGCTCAGCGATGGCTGGGTGACAGGGCAGAGGAGCTTCTCAAGAAGAAGCGGTACCATATCATCAATGTAAGTCGCTTGTCCTTGTCGCAGCGTAGCGGAAGTGGCGCTAACTCGCGTTCTCTGCAGATGTGGCGGCCCATCCGCCCCATCACGCGGGATCCCTTTTCCGTTTCTGACGCGCGGTCGATCCCCGACTCGGACCTGGTTTTCGTGCCGGTGCGCTTCCCTGACCACGACACGGAGGCAGTCGAGGTCCGGCCGCCGACGGACTCGCCGCACAAATGGTACTTCAAGGATCAGCAACAGACGGACGATGTTCTTTTCTTCAAGCAGGTCGACTCGAGTACCAAGCCTGGCGTGCCCAGACGAGTGCCTCATTGCGCTTTCAAGGATCCTGAAGCACCGGAGGGAAGTGGCGAGCCGAGAGTGAGCATCGAGGTTAGAGCATTTGTCTTCTACGACGAGGACTAATTATGAGCAAACCGATTATGTACATTTCTGACGAAAGACATTGACATGGATCCCCTGTACTATCACCTGCCTTTTCGAAGCGTTTGACAACTCACGCCAAAGCCTCGGCGATGCTCTTGGCCAGCAACTCGTGAATCGGAGCGGTCGGGTGTAGGCTATCCCTGTACAAGTATTCATCGGCAGCATAAGTGCAGTTATCCCACTTCGTGTCTGGCTCAGGTGTGCCGCTGTATATCGGTCAGAGAGATTTCGGAGATTCGTCACCTCGCGGTTGACTTACTTCTGGTACGCAACGCAGTATGTCTTTGTGGTCTTGTACACTTCTGTCTCCGGGTAGCGGTCCGGACCATCAATGACGTTATTGAACAGGGTGTAGGTATTGTAGCCAAATACGGTGGCATCTGAGTGTGCACTTCTCAGGTTCAACGCAAGTTTGCGCACGCGCTTGTTCCAGTCTTCCACTGCTGCTTTCTGCAGTGGAATGCGCTCGTCGGCCGCGCTCGACTGCGTTGTTCTCGGCATCCGCTCCAGAGGCGGCACGTTGAGGAACAGGAAGTTTCTGGCCCCGGCATCGTACAGCTTCTCGACTAGCGCTCTGTAGTCCTCAAAGATCTGGGGATGCAGCTCCGTCGAGTTGGCAACTAAGTACGACCGCGTAATGTCGTTGATGCCGATCCAGAAACCAAAGAGCGTGGTGTCGGCGTCCCACGTCTGGTTGACTCCGCTGTAGTACGGCAAAAACGACTTGTCGATCTGGGTGACGACGTCGATGGACGACTCGACCAGCGTCTTGTTGACGGTAGCTCCGCTATAGGCGAAGTTATGTGTGAGAAGAAGCGAACCATTGTACTTGGTTGTTAGGAACTGGATCCAGTTCTGCCCATTGGCACTGGTTGGGCCCGGGTAACGAGGGTTGCCGAAAGGGTTGGATGCAGATGGTTGTGCTCCGCTGACGACAAACCCCGTCCTTGTGTACGAGTCGCCGCTGGGTTGCCGAGTTAGCGGAAGCCGTCATCGGGTTGAACAGAAATTCAAGAGTCCATACAAAGTGAAGAGGGTCTTCAGACCAGAAAAACCGGCATGCTCTGCTGAGACGCCGTGAGCAGCAAGTGAAAGTAGGGACAGCCATTGTCCAGTGGTGATCATGTTGTAGAGCATGATGAGTCCTTGGAAACGGGTGGTAGAACTTGTTCGAAGATTGGCACCATGAGTAGTTCGACAGTAGCAGCATTATGAGGTTGAGGTCTGAATTTATATTGTCAAAACTTCACCTACTGCTTGTTCCGAGTCTGCTCCATTTGCTTCGGGCAACCGGAGGTCACAAACCAAGACTTCTGGAACACAACGGGCAAGGCTGCGTTATACCGAGATGAAGCTAAGCCCGATTGCGACCATTCGAAGCGCTCGGTATATCGCCATCGCTGACGACGGTGCTAATCCCCACGTGGAACCACGAGAACTGTAAATAACCCAATGATCAAAACCTGATTCTGCATGCGAGTTCACAGGGAGAATTTCGATTGAATCTACGGGGATGTTTCCACCAATAATCTGCATGTCTTTACGCGACTAGTGCTACAGCTTCGGAGAGGCGGACTATCTCGGACGGAGAAATCGACCTGTGCCCGCCTCGAAAGTCTGATATCAAACTAGATGCTCCATCGCAACTGGTGGCTGCTTTTTACAAGAAAGAAGTAAGAGTGGCCAGTAAGCAAGGCATATCTTATCTTGCTCACCAATCGACGAAGATCTCCGCTCGCCCGACGGAATACATAACATGTTACCTTCTTCAGAATCAATTTTCAACGGAACTGAATTTTGGTCAAAAGATGAGAGGGCTTCACTGTAGCCGCACGTATGGAGGCCAAGGAAGTTCTGAGAGCAATAGAATGACCAGGCATTGCCCTTACCTGAAACTCCAATACCTTGATATCGCGTCCCCATGGCGAGATATTCCAACATTCTCCCCCAGACTTACCAACAACTACTTTGGGGTCGGAATTAACTTTCAATTTGAAAGAAGATAACAGAGGTAGCCGCAAAAGCACCGCCATGCCTATCCAACACCGAATTATGTGTGTTCGCGAGTCAAGACCGTGGTGTAAGAGGGCTCGTCCACGGGCCGTGTTCCATGCTGTAAACGACGAAGCCGACGATCTAGTTGATGTAGCAAACGTCGCATTGGGCGAGGCTGAAGACTGCTGGGTATCCAGCATACAGATGGCGAAGCGAACGAAGACATCAAAACAAGCGTTTCTTCTCATCTTCACATGTGCGGTCAAATGGAGGAAGCTTGTAAAATCGGCTTTGCAAACCTTCGCTCATTTCCATCAACCAAGTTCTATGGCACCGAATTCGAAAGTAGGACGGATGGTGACTAGGAATATCACATTTTCACGCAACGCCTCTCGTGTCCCAGTCTCAATGGTACGGCTCTTCAACCCCCACGCCCGTAACAAGCGTGCTATATAATAATCAAAGGATGTAATCCCGGTACGCATGAAATGTCATCTTGACGCGTACTAATCACGTTGAGCGCAAGTTTCGATGCCGGCAAAGCTACGGATGCCAGAGTTCCTCGATGTGATCGTGAAGACCTCGAGTTGAGCGAAGCGGCCATTCATCACTTGGTAACAGCGGCTGATTTTGTGGCTGATTATCCTGTCCGTTGCGCATGTGGCCACGTCATTATAGGAGTACGCCTTCACGTGAGACATGCGTCCGGATGCGGTCAGCAAACAACGCAGCGTGTTTACCAGTGCACACCTCTGACCTGCAATCAACATCTTCAATTCACGAACCGTTGAACCTGATACCAAAATGGCACCGGGCATCTTCATCGTCCCTGGCCTGTACGAAAGCCGCGATACCTTCGCGCCTCTCGTGGGATACCTAAAAGAAGCGGGGTTCCCGTTCATCCACGTCACCACCATCGTAAGTGGCGGTACGACCTCCAAACGACATCCTCATGTGCTCAGTATGGAAGACGACATGGAAGCCATCCGCAGCGAGCTGGTACCTTTTGTCGAGAAGTTAGGCAACGAAGGAGTTATTCTGATTCTGCACTCCGCCGGAGGCTTTCTGGGGTCCGGGGCAATGAAAGGCCTGGCGCAGTCAGCTTACGAAGCGGAGGCCAAACGAGGTGGCGTCAGGCAGATCATCGCTTTCACTGCCGGGCTTCTGCCCGTCGGGTTCGAGCACCAGCATCTTCCATTTATGGAGATTGATGTATGAGAAGATGTACAATCATGTGGGACAAGGCTGACTCGATAACAGAACGACAAAGGGATTCAGCACGCCAAAGACCCTGGCGCGTTCTTCAACGACATGTCCGCAGAGGATTCCCAGGTCTGGGCAGACAAATTCACCTTCCATCCAGCTGAAGGTTGGGGCAAGTCGGTCAAGTACTGCGGCTGGCAGGACGTGCCTGTCGACTTCATCATCTGCGTAGATGACCTCATCCTGCCTGCCGAGCTTCAAGAGGCGTCTGCTTCCGCAGCTGAGGCAAAGACTTACAAGCTGAAGGCGGGTCACATGCCACAGTTGTCCAAGACGAGGGAACTGGGCGACTTGATTCTTCAAGCCATCAAGCGGCTGGCTTGACGCTGAGGGTTCTGTTGAACGCGTATTCATGTACGGGAGAGGGCAGTTCTCTCTATCAGTATTCGATTACAGTTAGGGTATTAAGCATTACATACATGATGTCGATATCATGCGCTCACCCTTTCGCTCACGACGCCAGAGGCAATACCTCAAAGGCCGGAGTCTCAAATACGTCCCAGTTGTCCGAAGCCTCCGGATTCCCAAAGGGAACCAGCGCAGCAACCCGCATCTTGTACTTGCCAGGCGCGATCTGGGTTCCGTTGGCCAAGCGTCCCAGCCACCAGAGCTCGATACCGTACAGTCCGACGATGTCTCTGGGAACATCACGCATGGGTAGGGTGATGAGGTCGGTGGGATCGTCGACGCCGGGGTCGATGTAGTTCTTGCCCGAGGCCTTGGACCAACTTGTCGCTGCCCCGACAAAACCAGCTTGGCCTACAACAGGAGGGTACTTCCAGTTTCGCTCTGTCCACGAATCCTCAAAGATGTCCCATCTCAACTCGCGCGTGGCATACTGCATGCGGGTGTAGAGCTGCGGGAAATCCTGAACTTCGACATCCAGGTTGAACGTGAAGTTGGTCTTCTCCGCAAAGGGGATGTTATCGCGAGTGGACGTGATCTGAGGCCACCCCACGGGATACTGGAACATGATTCCCACGTCCTTGTGCAGGTCCGCAGCGAGCCCGAGGTACGGAACACCAAGCGTCTCGCCGTTGCTACCTTTGATGAGCACTTTTCCACTGTAGAGCGGCAGCTTGGCCTGGTCCAGATTCTGGTTCTCTGGGTACTTGAAGTTGAACTGAGCCGTTATGGTCTGGCCAGGCTGCACGGTGAAACTGCCGCCGGGGAACGAGATCGCCGGCGTCATCTTTTGCGGAGCGACCATGACTTCCTCAAACCACGCGATCCTGGGCGTCCCCCAGACGTCGCGGTCCGTGATGACGGTGTTCATACCGCCGAACTCTTGCTGCTCAAAGGTGTACGTGACCGGCTGCGATCCACTGTTGGTGATGTCGACGGTGTGGTACCGGCTAAAGTGCGTGGTGTCGTTCAACGCAAACTTGGCAAACGACAGGGACGTGTCGGAGTCCAAGACCTTGGTGGCGTTGACGATACCCGTGCCGACCTGCGCAACAGGCGCGAAGAAGGGGTACTCGTTGTTCGCGAGCTGGCCGTCGTCCCACTTGACCGCCTCGCCGGACGCGATGAGCCTCATGGCTAGGTTCTTGGCCCACTCCGGCCCGTGGGCGCTGCGGCCGCCAAACTTGCCAACGTAGAGCGCCGCGACGCCGGCGACGTAAGGGCACGACATGGAGGTCCCGCTGAGTATGGAGTAGCCACCGCCGGCGTAGGAGCTGAGGATTTGGCCGCCGGGGGCCGCGACGTCGGGCTTGATGTGCAGATCGTTGGTGGCGCCGATGGTGGTGAACTGGCTGGCCACGCCGCCGTTCTCCTCGTTCCTGACGCCGACAATGTTGAAGATTGGGCGCTCGGTGAAGTCGGCCGTGACGCTTCCGCCGGCTCTGATGGTTCCGATGATGGCAGCCCCGACACCGGCCTCGATCATGGCGATTCGACTGCTTGTGTCCTCGGTCGTGGGTCTGACGAGCGGCATCTCGTTGCTGTAGAAGAGAATGTGCGATACGTTGAAGGGAGCGAGGTTGCGCTGCTTCTGGTCAAAGTTGCAACCGCCGCGACGCACGAGGGCGACGACGCCCGTGAGGTCTGGCGTGCCGACTGAAAGAGGGTTACACGCTTCATCGGCCGTGCTGGTGTTGAGACTCAACGGCAAGATGGGCCAGTCCTTGACTTCGGAGGGATACCAGTCTTCGATGGCCCTGTACGCCACCCGCGTCTCGTTGGACTGGCCGTCCAAGTTGAAGACGCCCCTGAAGGACGACGATGCCAACACGTCGGCCTCGATAGACGCCACGGCAACAACGTGCTCGCCAGACGATCCGCTGCTCGCCGCAAAAGCGCCAGCCTGACCGTCGTTCCCGGCCGAGATGGTGACGACGACGCCGCGGTCAACCAACCTGGACGCGACGACGGCCCAAGCGTTGTCTGGAAACCCGCCGATTCCCCCGATGGAGGAGGTTATGATGTCGACCTGGAAGTTTCGACGTCAATAGCCGCCAAGCTTTGGAGGTTAAATCACGTACTCCCGCGTCATACGCCGTGAGGAACGCCTCGATAAGGGTGTCCTCGTCCGTCCCATCGACCGAGCTGAAGACCTTGTAGGCGTAGAGCGTGGCTTCTGGAGCCACTCCGGTCAGACTGCGATGGGGATCGTAGGTTAGATGGAAGCGTGTTTCTCGTAGGTTTGGATCTGGGCTGATTTCTGATGAGTGAACAGTCTCGTCTTACATGCTGCTATTCCCGGCTATGATGCCCGCGACATGCGTTCCGTGTCCTTGCTGGTCCAGGGGATCGTCGTCGGGAGCCTTGACTTCGCCCTCGTTGGGCCACGCTGCGACGCGATGACAGTCGGTTAGCTGGTTTGACTTCCCACGGCCTGCAGGAACTCATCGAGATTTGCACACACTCACCTCCGTCACCGACGAAATCATAGCC
The DNA here is from genome assembly GCA_004366825.1 of Colletotrichum spinosum. NCBI lineage: Eukaryota > Fungi > Ascomycota > Sordariomycetes > Glomerellales > Glomerellaceae > Colletotrichum > Colletotrichum spinosum. The sequence goes on along the minus strand of QAPG01000131.1, from coordinate 71,715 downwards.
GCCCGCAACCTTGAAGCCATCGCCGAAGCCACCGCCGAGCTGTTTGGATCGGGTATGAGAATCACGCCACCTCTAGGGTCAGACGCTGATGGGGGACATGGCATCATCACTCACCGCTTCATGGTTATACCAGATTCCGGTATCAACGACAGCAACCTTTGCCCCTTTTCCAAAAACACCAGCGGCGTGCGCCTTGTCGACACCCGTCATGTGGTGAATGTCGTAGTCGATGGCCGTCGCGTTCTGGCTGAAGGAGGCCAGCGGCGTGCTGGGAGCGAGCTTGTACTTTCTCCCCTGCCAGGCCTGCTTGATAGGCTCGAGAGCTTGAAGCGAGTCGATGTTTTCGAGATCAGTCTCAACCGCGGCACCGCTAAAGACTTCGCTTTGGAAGATTCGGATGACTTTGGCGCCGCGCCGGTCGGCTATGTCGGACGCTTCGGCCGCGGCGTCGGAGCCCTTGTTTTTTGTGAGGAACCGTCTTGATTTACGCTCGAGACTTGGATGGGATTACCTGGTTGAACTCGACGATGAAGCGCTTCGGCTCGACGACCGTTTTGTTTGCAGCAGTTTCCGGAGCGTCATCACCTGCACGTCGCATCAGCGGATGGCCGTACGTTGCGACGACGCCGGTGAAGCCGGATGCTGCGAGTATGTGTTGAAAGACACGCATCGTGTATGCCTAGCGAGTGGAGGCAAACAACAGACGTGATAGAGGTGAAGACGTGGGCTTCGAATAGTTACACGGTGAAGGTCTTTACCAGCTTTTGTATCGACGGCATCGCAGACCAGGACGCGCTGCGTTTGGCTACATCGCCACGCTGCTGTTGGATATACGGCGCATCTGGCGCCAGTCAATCTGCAAATTCCAATCTGTAAATGTCAAGCTGCATTCGACATGCAGACGATGCAATGGCGTTCATTCGTATTCGGGGCTGCGACCCTACTCAGGCATGGGTGGTGACATGGGCTCTCATTATCCATCTTGGCATTGGAATCCTTCAGATATTGATACCACAGACGGACCAAGATGGCGTACCGTATCGAAAGAGGACTCAACTTGAAGACGATGAGTGATTTGTATCGCCATCAAGACACTGAACCGGCGTATGTATTGCAATACCATGGGATACTTCCCGAGTCACAATCGCATCCTCACCCAATGGTCTGGTCCGATCCCTCGATATACGACGCATGATGCATCAGCGCAGCCTCCGTAACAACACGATGTCTTCGGGCCAACACCTTTTTCCACGTTGGCCCTGAAAGCACGTCATATCTCCCCAACAAGTCGCCAATCGATGTTAAGCTGCATGTTGTCTGCAATTCATTTCAAATGTCTCGATAAGCGTTGCGGTTCCTCGTGTCGGCATGCCCCGACTTTCCAGCTTCACTTTTAGGCATAGCATGCCCCGTGAACAATGTAACCTTATCGTCCGTCACCTTCTTCTTTCTCCTGCAGGAACAAGGGGTATATGCCTCTACACGAACTGTGTCCCTGACAGCTCGCATACATACCCGCAGATACGCACGAAAGAGTAACCCTGTCGCGGAACAACTCCGATAGACAACTGATCTGCGGCCAGCACCTCGGAGCCGAAGGCACTGGGCACTGGGCACTCTGCCGTGGAATAGTTAGGTCCAAGCACGGCCCGAACAAGATACTCCTCATCAGAATAGACGAAAACAATGTCAAAACGCCAAGTCACCCGAAGTCGACGACCCGACTGACGGTATCGTCAACCATACCGACTGGTGGGAGCAGGAACAGACGACGAAACCACCAGACGACGTGACACGCCATGTCTCGTCAACATCTGGCGCCACCCCTCGCCGATAGCAACAGCAAGAACAACAGAGACAAATGGTGCCGACGTTGACTACCGTGCGCCGATATGTTCGGTTGAGACTTTTGTCCCCCGCCGACGGTGACACGAACCAGAAGTTTGGTCCGAAACGGTCCTAATTGTCAGCGTTGAATCATCAGGCCAAGACATCTTGACCTTGGCGTCTGGTCGGACAGACGAAGTCGAGTCCGTTCGCTTCGACCGTCGGCGGCTTGCCGGTGCCGCGACTTGCAGCCTTCAAACAAGACGGGAGGACCGAGACTTGGCGATGTTTCCGCGGCGGTGTATCTACTCTACTGCATACTCCTGAAGACCGCGGCTGAAAGCTGAGCCCTGAAAACATTAACTTTGACTGTTTGTTCCTCAAATGGGACAAGTGCCAGGGGGTTCAGTCCCCCAACCCATCGATATCCTTTATCCTCCACAACCCGTATGCCCATTCCGGGTTGAGCTGGTGATCGTGTAAGGTGATTGGGCACGAAAGACACCCTCCAAACATGTTGTCTGCGAGACGGCAACTCTCTAAGGCTACTCTCCTCGCCGTCTCGAGCTAGCGGCAGCAAGAGCCTTTTACTGCTAAAACAAGCAACACAATGTGAGGGACAAATGAGACGATGGTCCGGCACTCCCTCGAGGCAACAAGGTTAAGCTTCGTGACTGATGCGCATCAGGTCCAGGATCACACCTCAAGACTCTGTATCATCGAGCCCGAAACAGAAAGCTATCCTCGATTCGCTTGACTGCTGACCACGAATCTCATCGGTTCCTTTGCCCATCATCCGGGCTACAGAACGGAACCTTCTTCGCATCGTCCAGGAACCTAATCCCACTTTTCGAGCGGAAGAAGACTCGGCATGGGCGTTACCGGCGGAAGCTTGGCAAGCCATCGCGACAATGACCCTGGCTGGCGGCAAAGACCTCTTCGCGCCGCCGCCCGCATCAAGCTTCTCTCTGGCGCGCCTTGGTGGCTCCAGATGTCCCGTGGCAGGCCAACATCTAGACCCCTCTCTTGTTTATACTTTGCCACAGCAAACAATGTGTGCCGCACCACTCTTTGTGCGGCTCTTCTTCTTAGACGCTGCTGGGAACAAACAACCCAGCCCATCCCGGCCACCGCTGCAAGAGGAAGCCTCTGCGCCGCCAAGTCTCTCGATAAGGCTCTGGCGGCCAAGATGCCTATGGGAAGCTTACACAGCGCTTGATAAGTTTAACGGGATTATGGCGAGATCGCCAGGGACCTGTTGTTTTACAGTCAGCCCAAATCCAGGAACCAGGCCGACTGGACCTGCATTAGACCCAAGCCTATAGGTCCATGAGGTGACACCCAGGCTTCCCGAGACCTCCTCAAGTGAGGATCGTGTACAGCCGACGCCAGCGGCGATAAACGACAGCCTCGGAGGCCCTCTCCGCGCGACATTGGCGACTGCGTGCCCCCTGCATCACAAGTTTAAGCTTCCTGGGGTACGGCATCATTAGCCGGGGGGGAGAAACGGATCTAGCTAGACACTTGGCCTCAACTGCTATCGAACCCGTCAGTGCGTGAGAGGCACCTCCGTCAATGTTTCAAAACGGGTGGCCATGGGGATCTCGCGTGCCGACAGGTTGCAGTTCGGGTTTGACTAAATAGGACCGGTTCCCATCGTTCTCTCTTTCGCCAAGATGTGCTCGTCCTCATCGGATCTGACAACCGACACACCACCAACACCAGTATACCACCATGGCAAGTGAGCAATGACCGACGACAAGTTCATCAGTGCCGCGCCGCCTCCACCGGGGGTGATCCCCAACTTCGAGAACCCATCAGAGTCCCTGGTGCCGCAGGTTGTCGTCGTCACCATCCTGCTGAACGTCCTCGCCATCGTCTTTTGCGGCATCAGATTGTACACCGTCAAGGTCGTGATACACCGACACCAAATCGACGACGACCTCATCTTCGTGGCGCTCATATTTGCGACGGCCTACTCCGTCATCCAGGTCTACGAAACACGAAATGGGGCTGGGCACCACATCTGGGACGTGACCAAGGCAGACGCGATTGCCTTCCACAAGCTGAGCATGACAGACCTGGCCGCCTACAGCTTGTCGATCCTCTTTACGAAAGCCTCAATCCTCGTCTTCTACCTCCGATTCCCACTGAAGAAAGCCGTGCGAGTGGTGGTCTATGTGGTCATGTTTGCCACGGTCGCCTACTCCATGGCCGGTGCCCTCGGCTGGGTATACCTCTGTGCTCCCATGGCCAAGATCTGGGAGCCCGACACCCCAGGCACATGTGTTGACCGATCCATGTGGTGGTTGATGCTGTCAGTCAGCAACGTGGCTACTGATCTTGCCATTCTCCTCCTCCCCATCTGGATCCTTTCTCCACTATCACTCCGTCTCGTCAAGAAGATCGAGATGACGGTATTTCTCATGGCCGGCGGCTTGTAAGTGTGCTCCCAACGTCGAGATAACCTGTGCCTGGCTAACATTTAACGCATTAGTGTTCTCGGGCCGAGCATCGTCCGACTGGTCATGATCCCAATAGGCTTCAACAATACAGATTTTACCTGGACCGCGTCGATAAGCATCATCTGGTGGTACGTGCCCCTACCAAACCTTGACCTACCCTCATCGGGGACCTTGGTCTGACATCTCATTATAGTGTTGTCGAGGCCAACGTCGGCATCATCTGCACCTGTCTGCCTTTCCTCAAGGCTTTCGCGAGGCACATGGCGCCCAAGTTCTCCCACAACTGGCCGACCAACAACGAGCCCAACTCGCCTACGGTATTTGACCGCGCGGCCGCCATGGCGAGCCTACCACCCCTGCCAAAGTCTGCCAGGAGGAAGAGCTTCGGCAGACAGCCGATGAGAGACGTGCCCGATGCGCGCGGGCAGAACTGGCCGTTAAAGGACGAGCCCTTTGATGACATGTACGAGGACGACCGCATGTCGCTGGACCGGGTGTCGACGGAGAAGAAGTCGCCTGGTGGAGGCAAGCCCGTCGATGCGGCTGAGATGGTGTGATTTTGCACGCGAGCTGGGACTGGTTTACGCATTATACCCAAGTCTGTGGATAGACTGGCGATGTATACCATGACTCTAATGACCTGGTTGACTGAACTGAACATGTTCGTGAGAGAGCGACTACTTTTCTTTCCTACACAAGACTTCGACGACAGTAACTGTCGCTTGTGTCCAGCCACCCAACAGAGATGAGCTTGTAAGGCCGGGTGAGCGGTAACCTCCAGTGTGAAAAGGACGTGTATGAGAAATATCCCGACAACCCGGCGAAGGTTCGTCATCTGATGCCGAAAATATGGGCCGGAATATTCGGTCTCACGGCCGCTACGCCCGCCGGAAGTTGCAAATATTCTCAGATCGATGGCACCGGCGGGATGAATTGACATGTACGTCTCCGAAAAGTGCTCGGCGATATCGGTCGACGAGCTAACGTTACGAAGGCGCGGCGGGAGAAACGTGGCTGAATAAGGATCATGAAAATATCCCAAGGACGACGGATCGAGTCATACTGCATCGAAGTTCGACGGCGTCAGCTAGCTACAGCCTTCAAGCTTCATTAATAATTCAGGACAAGAAAAAACAAGCTCTTCGAACATCCCACCGGTCTCCATCTGACTGCCTGAGCTCCACAAAACGAACGTCGGTGCTGACCTATCAACATATCCTCACGATCGTCGGCCGCGTAGATCATGTCGGCACCGGCCGTTAGACTGCCAGAAACAAGCGGCTCGTCGGCCTCGGCGCTTATGCTCACGCCGCCGCCGAGAAGGATCCATCACGGACTCATCCCGAGACCAACAAACAGCAGCATACGTACGGAGAAGAGGCACCAAGGTCCGCGCAAGCTCGCTACGCGAAAGGGGTTTGATTCCGCCGCAATTTGGGGCCCTGGAATTCGTTCACGCCGCCAGGCATTGGCAATGCCATTCGTCAGATGAACCCCTGTCGGTCGTATCGGTAACCGAACCCATTCGCCATGCGGTGATGATGGTTAGGATGGGCACCTTGTGAGGCCGAAAGGGGGGCCGGCCGAAGCCCACATTGGCCTTGACCGATGGGGATCACGACCAGGCAACGTGGGTCGTTGACGCCTTTGATGTATTTTTTTCGTCTTTGCTTTTGGTATCGGGTCTAGACTACTTATTTTTCGCACCCCCGGTCTGTTTTTCGTGGTGTTTTTGGGTTCTTCACTCTTCATCAGCATCTCGACACATCATCGCCTTCATCGACTAATATTCAGCTATAAGAACCTAATAACATCGTACCATTCAACGACGAAGCCACACAGTACTCATCAGTGTCGGACACACAACATGTCGAAGCTCTCACACCCAGCGTCCCCAGCAGACTCCCAAATGACCGTGACAGACCCTGAACTCTTCACTTCTCAGCCCAAGGCCCAGCAGGACAGAACCGATTCCTCCTCAGAACACCCGTCTACGATCCAGCATCCCGCAGACCCGGAAAAGGGCGCCTCTTCGCCAGCTTTCAACGGAAACGACGCCCCGGATGGCGGCGCCGTGGCTTGGCTCGTCGTTCTCGGCGCCTGGTGTACATCCTTCTGCAGTTTCGGATGGGTCAACAGTACGTTATCCACGTCGCATCGCGTCGAAGCTTGACTTGAGCCTCATGTCTGCCGTCCGCCATCATACACTAACACTCACCCCAGGTGTCGGCGCGTTCCAGGAGTACTACCAGAACGACCTGTTGAGCAGCTACTCCCCTAGCACGATCTCGTGGATTCCCTCTCTGCAAATCTTCTTTATGATGTCCATGGTCAGTCTCCTCCGGTCTACCTCTCTCTCTCTCTCTCTCTTTCTCTCTCTCCCTTTCTGCTTCTTCTTCTTCTTCCTCGACTACTAACACCTCCCTCCAGGGCCCCATCATCGGCCAGCTCTACGACAACTACGGCCCGCGCTACCTCATCCTCGCCGGCACCGTCCTCCACGTCTTCGGCCTCATGATGACCTCCCTCGCCACGCAGTACTGGCAGATCCTCCTCGCCCAGGGCATCTGCTCCGCCATCGGCGTCTCCGCCATCTTCCAGCCCGCCCTCAACACCATCCACGGCTGGTTCAACGCCAAACGCGGCGCCGCCTTCGGCCTCCTCTCCACCGGCTCCAGCATCGGCGGCATCGTCTTCCCCATCATGGTCACCCGCCTCATCGAGAGCGTCGGCTACCCCTGGGCCATGCGCACCTGCGCCTTTGTCATCCTCGGCCTGCTCGTCGTCGCCAACCTCACCGTCAGGGCCAACCACCCGCCCCGCCCGCAGAAAATCTCCCGCGAGCAGCTGCTGCGCCCCTTTCGCGAGTTCGAGTTCGTCTGCGTCGTCGTCGGCTTCTTCCTCTTCACCTACGGCATCTTCGTCCCCATCAACTACATCCAGGTCCAGGCCCTCGAGGCCGGCATGAGCCCGGACCTCGCCCAGTACCTCGTCGCCATGCTCAACGCCGGCAGCCTCTTTGGCCGCGTCTTCTCCGGCCTGCTCGGCGACCGCATCGGCAAGTACAACATCTTCGTCGTCGTGTGCTACCTCACCGCCGTGTGGATGCTCGCCCTCTGGATCCCCGCCCGCACCGACGGCGCCCTCATCGCCTTTGCCGTGCTCTTTGGCTTCTGCTCCGGCGCCTACGTCTCCCTCATCGCGCCCCTGGTCGCCGCCATCTCGCCCTTCCAAGAGATTGGCTTCCGCACGGGAATCACCTTTCTGACAAACTCCATCGGCGGTCTCACGACGAACCCCATCAACGGCGCCATCCTGGCCGGCCCCGGTGGCTGGGTCGGCATCAAGGTGTTTTCGGGTGTCTTTTGCATCGCAGGAACGACCTTTATTCTGATGGCGAGAATTCACCGCACTGGATGGAAGCTCTTCGTCGCATTTTAGATGGAGAAAGAATCATGACATTGAAGAAACCGGCATGAGATACATGATATAGACAGCACTCACCTCAACTTATACCCCTTAGCCATGGACACCAGCATAGCGCTTAGAGAGAGCACACAGAGCATACAGGCTGGCGTCACATACGAAGCTAATAGACTAATAACCCATTCATAATTCGAGCCCTCGACTCATTTACCCCGTTGAAAGAGTCATCATGACGATGTCTGACACGCAGCATCCAACTTTCTACGTTTCTATTCCTTGCAGAACCTGGCTGTTGAAAAACATTTGACCATAGTTGAATTCTCTCAGGTTAGTATCATGTCCGTCAAGCTCGCATCCGCACTGACGGCCTCGCCACCCATGATTCCACACACGTATACCTCTCCAACCAGCCTAAACTTGCCTTCGCCAGCATTTCTCAAGAGGAACGGCACATGACAACCATCAAGCACGTACACCTCGTCTCCCTCGACTGAAAATTTCGGAAAAAGCCCCAGATACCCATTGCTCGTTATCCCGAGCCTGCGATTCCTCAGGGCTCGCCTCATCGCCGTTCGGATTTCCTGGAATGTCTCTCCAGGTGCTCGAGACTTGAGGTTCTCCAGCTCGAGTTTGCCCCTTCCCTTCGGTCTCAACTGCCGTTTCGAGTATGTCTGACCTGGAAGAGAGGGCGATATGCCGCTGCTCTCGTCCAGGATAAGGCTGACGACCTCCGCAAACGACTCTGGACACTTGAGCCGCCCTGATCCGTCTTTCCCAGCCACAAGCGTGTACCAAAAAGCGGAAAAGACCGTGTGTGGTGGTGCATACTCTTCTAGCCGGGATACAAAGTTGTGAGCGACCAGAAGCGCTTGGTTATTGCTTGCTGGGTCAATACAGAACAGATCCGGGTCGTCGAAAGCTTCGCTTACACCTGCGATCTTGTCAAAGAATAGCCCTTTGACTTTGAGCTCCTTGTCGTTTTTGGGATTGACCTCGGCGTCAATTTTGAGCATCTGCGGCGCGAATTTGCCATGTGCCGCGTAGATGCCATCTCCGCCAGATGCCGATGCGATCTCCACCGTCTCCCGAGGTTTGCTCCAGTCCGCCACCCATGATGGCAATTCAGCGTCTCCCGAACTATCATGATCGACGGCAGACAGGATTTCAGGAAGACTCCATGACCGTTTGTCGAGGGAGATATGATGTACCACAGCAGCGTGATATAGTTTGGCTGCAGTATAGTCTTCAGCATATGTCCTCTTGAACACATCCTGGTGACTCTCCTTCACGATGCCCAATAAACCGTACACTTTATCCTTTGCGTCCCAGCACTGTGCTCCGCGTGACGAAACCAGGAGCGAGAAAAGTGTGGACCTGTTTCTATGCGCCATTGCTCTGACCAGGTCAAGCTGCCATGCCAGTTGTGCCACGTCACCACGACTGCCAGACATCGCTCCCTTGGAGAAGTTCAGCTCCATCCACTTGGAGACTCCAGTGGTTGAGAGCTGCAAACACGCGCCGGCGAGGTTATCCCACAACATGAGGGTGTGGCCGCACACAACCCACGGGTCTCTTGACAGGATGACTTCCTGGATGATCCAAAGACGGGTAAACCACTGCCTTGAGAGGAAGCTCCAAGTGGAGTCCCAGATGTCTGCATCTGGGCTCGGTAATTTTATGCGTTCAAACTCTGCAGGGTCTAGGTCCGCTTCGGTGGTGAACTGTAGGCGGATGTTTATGTCCTCCAGTAGTTGGATAGCTGCGTCAGACCCGCTGCTCGCGTCACCGAGCCATATTGCCGTGTTCATGGCGTGCTGGTAGATTCGCGACATCAATGGAATTTGCTGTCCTTTTTCAGCGCGGTCGGCTTGGTTGATGCAAATTTGATCGATCCACATGACGACGGAATGGTCTTGCCTGCGAAAATGGCGCAACGCCGACTCGAGAGATGTGGTAATCTTCATGGGATGCCCGTCGCAGACGAAATCCGCGTCGAATACTGGCGGACCCCAGGTGTAGCTCAGCGCAGTGTACGAGACAGGCGCCGCCAGGTTTTCGGAGGAGGCTGCGCAGCGAGTCGAGGATTCGTAGAGTCCGAAGGACTCTCCATACTGGAACTCGAGGGTGCAATAATGCAGCGAGCCGCTGAGCTTGCTTTCACGTGCTCCTGCGTGTATTTCGAGGACACGGATGCCGTATGGGTCGCTGATGGATCGGTAAAGCGCTTTGATGCTCTTCTCGGGTTGGAAAGGTGGTGTCTTCGTAGCAGCCCATTCGCGGATTTTGGTTTTCACCTCGTCTGTGACAAATTCGTTGGGTCCAAAAGTGGCGAGGTTGAGTTGTCGACCGAGGTCGTATTGTGGCCAATACTCGCGATTGGCGCTGTCTTGAAAGAACTCAACATTCGAGTCACCCATACTGGTGGTATTCGACAATCAGTGATATGTTGTTTCTAAAAGGACTCTGGTCAATTTGGAGTAGGAAGGCTGCCATTTATGTCATGGAGTCTTGGAAGATGTGGTTGGGTCACTCATCTGACATGCATATGAAGGACGCCAGTGGAAAAATGCCGCGGTTCCAGTCACAGGGGGGCTCGACGCCGGGCTCCATCCCAATGATACTCAGCCTTGTCAGCGACTAGTCAGTGCCACCTTAGCAGCACATCGGTAGAAGGATGAACTTGAGAGTCATGATGGGTATTAGGTATCAAGGTTGTGGCATGAACATGGCGTGAAATGACGACCAGCTCCTCGCCTGGTATAGATAGCAATAAATGACAGACACCCTCAGCAGGGCGGTTTGGGTATCTCGTACATCGTGGGTGCGACCACAATTCAGAGCTTCTCCTCCGGTGCTCCGTGGACATCCCGTCTCTCCTCGGCCAGGAATATCTCCTCCTGAGTAAGCTCGTACTTGGCCGACTTGCGCGCAGGAATGCGCTTCTGGAACATGACGTCCATCTCGCCAAAGGTGCGGCCCTTGGTCTCGAAGAGGCGGAAGAAGCCCCAGACAAAGGTCAAGCTGGCGAGGACCGACCAGAAAAAGGCCTGACCGTATATTAGTAAGGTTCACAAAATGGGAAATGCTAGTGTGACTTACAGTCTTGCCCTTGATGTTCCAGTCACCGGGAGCCAGCATCTTGGGCTGCAGGATGCCACCGCAGATGATGTTGCCAAAGTAGTAGAAGCTACGAGCCAAGACGACCGTTTGCGTTCGGAGACGAGTGGATCCGACTTCGGCAACGATTGTGTAGACGATGGGGCCGACGGACATGGAGTAGGCGCCGAGCCAGACGATGCAGAGAATCGACTGAGCCCAGATGATGGGCGGAGTCTGGTTGGGAGCGACGGACAGGAAACCGATCAACCAGAGAAGCAAGACAAGGAAGCCAAAGCCGATGAGCCAGATGGTTCGGCGGCCAAGCTTGTAAATGTAGTACCAGGAGATGATGGTGCCGACGAATGCAATGCCGGTGCCGCCCAGGCCGATGCCGTAAGAAGTCTCGTCGTCGATGCCGGTCTGCTGGAAGAAGAAGGTTCCGGAGTAAGCGAGAGCGCCACCGTTGGTGATCTGGGACATGAAGGCCATGCAGGCGATCTCGGTGCGGCGGATGTTGGTCCCCTTGAAACAGTCCAAGAGCGAAGCACCCGACTGCTCCTGGATCTCGAGCTTGTTGGTGTGGACCATCATGGCGACGGTGTTGTCGTAGTTGATGTTGTGTTCGGGCTCGGAGAGTCGCTGCAGGGAGCGCTTCGCCGACTCCAGGTTGCCCTTGCGAACGTGGTGCCATGGAGACTCGGGGGCCAGGTAGGCCGCGATCATGAGCGGCACTGGCCAAACCCACTGAATGGCGAAGGGGATCTTGTAACTCCACTGGTCGGTCCTGCTGACGAGGCCCTTGAGAACGCCGGCCGAGATGAACTGCCCAATGCACCAGCAGAGGTTGACGTAGGAAGTCAGGTAGCCGCGGATGGCAAGGGGTGTCACTTCGGCGGCGTAGGCAGGACCGGTGGTGGCGAACACACCCCAGGGAATGTTGCACAGGACCTGACCGAGCAGCTGAATCTCAATGTTGTGGGCGAAGAAGACGACGAAGATGAAACCACTCAGAGTGAACAAGGACCCAATGAGGACCCAGCGGTGACCGATCTTGGGGGTGAGGTATCCGTTGAGAATGGCGCCGACGATGTTGGCCAAGGCGCCGAGGCAGTTGAAGCGTTGTTGCCAGGTGGAGGAGATTTGGTAGCCCTTTTCTTCGTTCAACCACTCGCCATACTTTGCGCGGAAGGCCGGGTAGCCGTAGAATGAACCGAGAAGGGTCACGTCGTAGCCCTCCATAATGACGGTAGTGGAGATGACTGGAGTAGGGTTATTAGCTCGGTCATGATGCTCTCAAGCGAAGGAGGCAACTCACGAATGGACCAGAAAGCAGCACGCTTGTAAGTCTTCAGACCCTGCCAGACGCCGAAGCTATGTTCAACATCTGTGGCCTCCTGAGCCTCAGAGTTGAGGACCTTGTCATCGAGGGCGACATCGTTGAACTGGCCGACATGAGGAGCGCCCTTTTCGAGACGGATGTCATCGTGTGGCTGAGAAGCCTGGGTGCCGGAAATGGCGTTGGACATGACGGCTGGTTATTGGTCTTCGGCTGGACTTTGCTAGAGTCGGCAATCTCTTGGGATAGAGTTGTACCGCGCAGAAGGAGACGAGACGAAAGACAGTCTGGGGGGCTTCTGGGGTATTATAATGTCGCGTCGAGGCGAGATCAACGTGGTGCCAGACAGCCGGACTCTCGCGTCTCAAACCATGTCTGCAGAATGCATGGGACGGCATGGGACGAGATGGCATTGCAACCGTCCACGCCATGAAGAGCACGCAGAGGCTCGTTTCCCCAAGCTCAACCCCTGGTCGGGCCACTCCCCAATCACACCCAGTAGGACATGCATCGGTTTGCCGGTCCAACGGCTATGCCTCTTCAGTTCAAGTCAGGCCGTCCTCACGGGACTGGTCGTCTGCAGCTGCAAGGAAGGACACGCCATGTGCGAACCGTAATCCACAGTTGAGAGGAAGCCGATCGGGCTTCGTAGAGCTAGCGGCGGGATTGACGGTCTTGGAGGACCATGACTGGACGTAGACGACAGGAGAGGGAAGACTGTGGAGGAAGTCGAAGGACTTGACGAGCTGTGACTGGTCATTAGAAGGCGGAGAGAAAGACAAGCAGAAACCGGGGGCGGGGAGGATCTTTGGCGTAAAGCGAGGCCAGAGGCGTCGACATACGGGACTGAGGTGCCCTGGGCAGAGGAGGCGGACTAGGGACGACGGACCGTCGACTCTGGGCGTTCTGGTTCGCGGAGTAGCGTAGTCGAGGTCACAGTAGCCAACGACAGTGTTGAAGCTTGACTGGAGCAGGGTTGTTTGGGAAATGATTCCCGGGGATGAACGCGGCTCGATTGGTGGAACTTCTCACGAGAAGGAAATCGACGGTTGGGGGTAGGTATGAAGGGAGGACGCGTGAGGTAGGTACGTACCTATTTTCCTGAGCCGGGGATCGGAAGAGTTGGAGTTCCTAGCTCGGCCAGAGTGGATCCAGTGACTCTCAATTGGGATTAGCCGGTCATAAGCGAGCCTGAAAACTCCACCTCAGGTTCCAGCGCTGATGTGCCTGAGGTGTGGGGAAAATCTGGGGATTTAAGTGGCGTGATGGGCCGCTCTGGAGCCCTGGAGGTGCCGGAGAAGCTCGGCCAGGGCACCCACTGAAAGCCCGTCAGAGGTTCCGTCCGGGCGGCTGGGCTCGACTTTAGCGGAAGCGATGCACTGTACCACGTCTTTGCTGGGTTCCCCAGCTCTGCCACACCACCACCACCACCACCATTTCGTCTGCACGTCGTGGTGTATTGCTCTCTTTTCGACGCGAAGAATCGATCAATGATGGCTCAATGCTGAGGGCCCTGACCAACAGGCTCTGGACTTGCTAGATGACTGTTTGATCTCTTCTATCGATGCCTTTCCAGAGTGCTCTCGAATTTTAGGTAGGCAGGTGTAAGGAAATCTCTGCTCCTGTTACTGTGTTAAGTGGGCAGACCTAAAAGCTACGTACCGTGCTCTTCGTCTTCTGTCCGGTCTCTTCCGATTCCTCATCCTCCTGTCGTCCAACTTCGTCATGCAACGAGACAATCTCGCCTGTTTCCTGTACGACTCTTGTCATATACCCGACGCCCTGGCACACATTAGTTCGTCGTCTACTGGCTCCTACTCGATGACTCTCGCTCCTGGCAACAAGTTCGATGGCCCGAACATCACAAAGTCGTCCAAATATGGCCTTCATTATCGCCCCCATGAGGCACAGCTCCAGCCTCATGATCACTCGACGACCTCTTTCTGGACTTTGGCGTCTTCGGCCAAGCCGCCAACACGCTCTTACGTCTCCCAGTATCCGTCGTCTCCAGAAAAGAAGCACCATCTCCGCTGCACGAACTTACTTCAACAGGGACTAGGTCGCGACCTTCGGCTCCAGACTTCTGCGTTGCCGCCTCAGCATCCAGCAAACGACGTCTACTTCTCGTGTGGAGTTCCGCACGAATCACCTCCCTGTCTTCTCCAATTCGAGACCCTCTTCTCGGCCAGCCTCGGCCGAGCCATGCTTCTCCGCACTCGATCGATGGCTGGCCTTGTAAGCTGACAGCCATCCCATCACGAGCCAAGCTTCAGGAGCCAAGCTTCATGACCCTGGATAGCTTCCCCGTGGGCAGTGCTTGCTCTTCAACCACAGTTGCAACCCTTGAGGTTCATCCAGAACTCGTCAGTAGCGTGTCTCTTTTGTGCATCACTCTCCATCAAGAACCAAGCTCCCGGGTCGTGGGTGTCACCGTGGACTTTGTCGGTGCAGCAGCACGATACGCTAGGCTTCTGTGTGTATGCAATAGCCAAGTACGGATACGTGTTTCCCATTCATCAGTCGGGACGTCTTCCGCGACCAATCATCTAACGACGGAAACGAAGCGGGGATGCGTCTCTTTCCTGTATAGTGGCGTGGAGCTGGGCCGTTCCGTATTTCTGGTTATTGATCACGAGTAACTCTGCTGCCAATCACGTACTGAGGCGAAATTCTTGTGTTGGCCGAGTGCTTGCTTCTTTCTATCTTCACACGTTGACCGAAATAGGTTGTATTGCATCGCTCTCTTCGCTCACAGGCCTTCGAATCGTCTTTCGAGAGCTGCTTCTTGATGCTCTCTGCAAACCATAATCTTCTCCGGAGACATCTCCATCATCAGTTGGCAACACGTAACGATCCGGGGTACCGCCCAATTACTGATGCGAGGAACCAGCCAGGTTTTCCGTTAAAACACCCAGAAGAAGGCGTGATGCTCGACTTGGACCTGGTGAGCATTGACTCGACGGTGGGTGACAGGCTTATATCTTACAAGAGGAGATCGGCCGCAGCGCTCGCTTCATCGCATAGGGCGGTCATCTGCGGCACCAATAGAGGTCTCCTCTTCCGGCTGGTCCTCGGCGCTCCTCTCACCGGATTCCTCGGCCTGCGTCTGCCCTTCGACGGTCGAATCGGTGGCGTTCCATGTCTGTTCGGCAACGCTGTTGACCGCTTGGGGGCTCATCACGGCCTCGTTCAGCTCGGTATTTCCCCCATTCTTCTAGGCTGTGACATTTTCGTTCTCTTCCTTGCTCTCGCCTCCCTCGCTCGCGTTCAAGGTTTGGTCCTCGACCCTTCCTCGGGGCAAACCGAGAGCCTTGCGCTTAGGACAGTAGCCATAGCCGTGGACGTCCCAGTCACCCCAGTGACAGGGACAGTAACCGTCGAAAAGCCAGATGCAATTCTTTTCAACCCACGCCTCGGGCTCCATACCGGAAAGTTGCCACAAGCACCGGTTGCACGTGGCCCAAACCTTCATCCCAAGACCCTGGAGGTTGTGGGGGTCGTTGGCCTTGAACCTGTCGAACCAGACTCTGGTTCGCCAGGTCCTACAGCGACTGCAGCGGTGCAAGGCCATTGCGCCGTCGGCCGCTGCAGGTGGCCTTTGTGTGGCGGTGGCGGCGGCGGCGGCGGCGATGTTGGTCGTGTTGTCGGTCGCGTCGTGGGCCTGGGAGCTTTGGCCGCTCATCTTGGTAATTTTCGTCGTCTCGTGAGTATTACTATCGTCTTATTAGTATACACTCCCAGTGAAGAAGGACGAAGAAAACCCTGCAGGATGGGGGATGGTCATACTTATGACACTGATGATGATGCTTGATGGCAATGCTTGAGAATCGTAGCTGGGACTGTTAAACCGTATAAAGGCAAAGACAATAATTGTTTGGCTGATGTCTGTAAACAACTTTCCTAGCCTGCGTTTCGACGTCGACGACTAAGCATCAGTGAGGTGATTAGTCGTTCTGAGTGTTATGAGTTTGGCTTCACCCCTCTGAGCATACTAGCTGCAGCTATTTCCTTGTCTCTACATTTAGTAGGAGTTTCTATCCATCTCTGGATACTCTTAGAATTGCCCGTTACAATGATCGTCTTTTGAAGCTCTATATTAACCCTTTGTATCTGAATATTCTATTCTAATCTTGGTAGTTCTTCTGGATTCCGCAATACCTGACAGTATTTAAAGGACAAAGACGTCATCTATAACACCTGAGAAATGGCTTTTCAAACCCAGGAATGAGCTGGTCACAGGAGAACACTAATGGAAAGTTGCCACATGAGTTTGAGGTAATACTTACTTTACGTTTTGCCCGTTTCTCATTTTGTCGAAGTTTAAGGATTCTCGATTCAATATTTCTGTTGGATTAAAAGAAGCAATCTTTGACTGAAACAGACTTCTCTCGTGCTCACCTCAAGCATCCCCATGGACGACTTTGTGTTCATGCTAGCTCTCCACCATAGTTGAAGGTACTATTAATTATTTTACTTGATTATTCGGCATGATCTACGCGGCTTGCCCCGAACTACAAGAGACCTTGGTCGGCGCATCCCTGCTCGATGGAAGACAGCGTCCGCTGGCCAACAGTGGCGTTGTTCTCGCCGTAGGTGCGTACCATCCGACCTTCGGCGGTGTACCTGGGCCAGTTGATGGCATCGAGGCCGTCGGTCGAGTCCTTGATGAAGGCGACCAGGGCGTCCTCCATGACGTGGCTGAGTTCGTACTCGAAGGAGGTGGAGTTTCCGCGGAAGTCGGCGTGCGTGCCGAAGATCATCGGGAGCTCGCTGCCGTGATAGGCGCTCATCCACGGACGGGGAGAGGTGTTGTTGAAGACGGCGGTGTAAAAGAAGCGGTAGGTTGTTCTTCCGGCAGCCAGACGCTCGCTTAAGGATGTTAATCAGTTTTCGGACTACGAGGAGGACATTTGAACTCACTTGGTCGTCTTGGTGGCCGGGCACCAGAAGTACTGGTAAGACAGACTGTCTGCAACGGACTGTTCCGGGCCATTGACGTTGTAGGGAGCGAGGAAGAGACCCTCGTCGTGGTTGAAACCGATAATGGCAGGCTGTAAAAAGCTCGTCAGGAGTCTGGCATCATTGTATTGTGTCAGTGGAGCTTACCAGGTCAGAGAACTCGCCGAGAGCAGCCTTCTCGGTGTAATTGGAGAAAACAATCTTGTTGTCGATCAATGGGGAGAAGCCGATGCTGGGCGTAACACCCGAGTCCTTGTAAGTGGCCACAAAGGTTTCCAACTTCTCGGCGGGAATCTTCCTCATACACGCCAGCTCCGCCTTGGCGTCGGTCTGGTTGCCGCACCCAAGCTGCTGGGCAACAAAGGTAAAGTTGGAGTGGCTCTCATCGTGACTCATGAGCTGGTCCAGGTGTGCGGTGCCCGAGTCCATGACCAAGCCGCGAACGATGGGGTCTTTGGGGTACGCGAAGGAGTAGTAGTCCACGGCGATGCTACCGGCCGAGTGACCCCAGAGCGTCATGCGCGCCGGGTCGCCGCCGAACTTGGCAATGTTGTCGCGGATCCACTCGACGGCGAAGCGCTGGTCCATGAGGCCGAGGTTCTGGTCCTCGAGGGCGGCCGAGCTGGGGAATCCAAAGAGCTTCATGCGGTAGTTGAAGGTGACGAAGATGTGCGACTGCGAGCGCTGGATCCACTCCTGCGGCATCTGTTACGGCACGTCCGTTCCGCCAGTCTCGAATCCGCCGCCGTAGAACCAGATGACGACGGGGAGGAGATCGCCGGCTTGCTGTTCGCTGCTGGAACCAGGGACCGCAGAAGACGGCACCCACACGCTGGCGGTGAGGCAGTCCTCGTCCATGCCGGCGGCACCGATCATGAACTCGGGGACGTCGACACGCTGGATGGCCGGGTGGATGGAGATGTACTGCCAACACGACGGCGGGAGGGCGGTTGCGTTGACGACGGTGGTGTTGACGAAGGACTTGGGCGCGACGTAGGGTCGAGGCGGTTCCCAGCGCAGGTCGTCGAGCGGCGGAGCGGCATACGGAATACCCAGGAACTCGGCGACGTTGGGCGCATCCGGGGCAATACGGCCCTGGATCGTGAGGCCGTTGTCGAGGTCTACGCTGGGACCGGCGCTCGCAGAGGCGAGGAGGCCAGCGAAGGTCGCCACGAGCTTTGCGTTGCACATCATGTCGTCGAGAACTGGTAAACGTGACGTGAGAACCAGAAGCAGAAGCGTGGCTTTGCCGGGGAGGACGGGAACGATATATGAAGCGTCCAAAGGCCAGGTCTGCGGAACCCGGATCTCGGGGGGCATCGTGGGAGAAAACACGAGGAACATTTCTGCAGCGGCGGCCCCTGGCCAGAGTCCCGGCGATAGGCTGCCGCTCCACCGGCATCGTGACTCTATGATGCCTAAACGGGCATTGTCCAAGTTGCACGGTTCGCTTCATCGGAAATTGATGGCCAGAACCCCACACGTTTTAGTCGGTGGCATCGGCAATTCTCCGCGTTTCTTGAAGAAGTTATTGGATGGACCTGGATTACTCGGAGCTCTTAAGGGCATGGGACGAGTCACGTCCCCGGCTGATCCTCCACCAGGACCCGAAGATCAGCAATCGGATGTCGTCGAAGGACCTCACCTCGGAAGACGCCCCCGGGAGAGAGGAGTTTGGTCCACTTGAGTAGTCAGTATCATGTCAGCGCTGTGTCAGCATTTCAACAATGCAGTAGCTTAAAGACAGCTGCTTCACAGTTATCTACTCAGTCTAGA
Organism: Colletotrichum spinosum; assembly: GCA_004366825.1. Classification (NCBI taxonomy): domain Eukaryota; kingdom Fungi; phylum Ascomycota; class Sordariomycetes; order Glomerellales; family Glomerellaceae; genus Colletotrichum; species Colletotrichum spinosum. Next base: position 52,827 of record QAPG01000131.1, on the reverse strand, counting down.
TCAGGCATACAAACTTTGGAACCTATCAGTACTCAAGGTTGCTTTATCAATCTGTCTGAACTCTTGTGGCAATGTTCCTATGAGATCGTCCAGCAAGACTTTAATACTTGATACTTTTGTCCAAGTCAGAAACACTTCCAAATTGCCTCTAGTTCTTCTACTGAAAGATTTGAAACTATCTACACTGACAATTACACAGCCAGTGGCACCAGATATATGAGATGATAGACAACATTGTTTCAAAAGCATTTTAAATCACAGCATTACTTTATTTGCTCCCTTGGACGTATATAGATGAGGCTCACCCAGAGCTTAGGATGGGCAGCAAATCCTTTCTGACCTGTAAAGCCTTCTTTTTTCGTCCACAACACCACAATCCATAACACAGGCAAATGGCTGCCAGCAGCTCAACATGATGAACACCAACAACCACAGACGTGCCAAGTCAAAAGAAAATAAAAGGTTGCAGTCAAACTTGATTGGCTCTTGTCTCTTCTTTGAAAATAAGCATATCCAACTAAAGTCCCCACCTACCCCTAGAACCAAAAGAGAAACCAAAGTACATATGAGAAGCACTGAGTTGAGACAGTGGGTAGCCTAAGTTTGTTCAGGCTACAAGTCAAAAGATGATTTCCAGCAAGAGCAGTACTAAAGCCCTCTTTCCTCTTTCAGATGTGGAAACAAATAGTTACAGTGTCAATCTGCGAATATTGATGAAAGATTACTGGGTTGGGACGATGGGCAACTTTAACTAATCAATGCTGCATTTCTAGTCTGAGCTTTGCTGCAAGCTTGGAGCTTCTTCCTTTTTTGAATCAAAGAACCATACAATCACAGATTCCATCTACAAATATGTATTGAATACTACTAAGTCAAGATGATGGACAACAACAACAATTTAAAAGCCAATTGAGGCTACTGATATTAGCAGGAACTTTACTGGCAGCCTGAGACTTCTTTCTTCTTTTGATTAAAGAGGAATACAATTACAGGTGCCATCTACAAATATAGACAAAACGCCGCTGAGTTGAGATGATGGACAAGACCAACTTGAGAAAAGAAATTTATGCTATTGACAGTAGACATCTTTAGCAGGAACTTTACTGCCAGCCTGGGACTTCTTTCTTTTTTTGATCAATGATGTATAATCACAGATGCTATCCCATGACTACACATGGAATACCACTGAGTTGAGACGATGGACAAGAACAACTTAAGAAATAATTAAAGCTACCAACATCAATTATCTTTAGCAGAAACATTACTGGCAGCTATGGATTTCTTTCTTTTTTCTTTATCAAAGAGGTATAATCACAGATGCCATCCACAACGCACAAATACAGACGAAACACCGCCAAGTTGAGACGATGGACGACGATTAAAGGAGCAATCGAGGCCACGAGGCAGCACCATGGGAGATAAATATCCTTTGTCTTGACCTGACTGGAGGCTTCCTTCTTTCTCTTTTCCACAACAAAGATGGAGGACGAAACTTCCTTTGCAGAGGAGTTTTGCCTCCTCATGGTATGTCCTGCTCTTATATACGCTCTCTTGAAGCTTTGATATGGTGACGAAACTGATATTCTTTTCCCTTCCAGCTTCAAACACCGTCCGTCCGCGACCAGCTTCTCAATCTCGGCTACCGCGTTAGTATCCATGGCGAGTGGGAGCGTCTGGAAAATCCTGCTGCTCCCGGCGACCCCAACTCTCGGGGCACGATACACGACCTGCCCGCCGATGTGATACAAGCACTCAGCAATGAAGCGGCCACGAGAGCCGAAGGCGAGCTGCCCGATCAGCCTGACGACCTGTCCGTGACCGAACTCATCGCCGCGTCTGAGAGACCCAACACTCCTAACATGTCGTCTATCGTCGATCCCGTTGCGTACCTTACCGAACTGCAAAAGACTGGTGAGCTGGAGATGCTCGACTATTTTTTCGGCAATGAACCAGTTTTTGCCAGCGCAGGTTTCGATATCAAGATTGAAGGTGACGGCCAGGATATGTCAGCGACTGTTCCCAGATCTCCTTTTTGATGAATGACTAATAAGTGTGCTAGGGATGCCGCAAATCTGACTGCGGGCGCAGCAGAACTCACTCCTGGCGATGCAGATTTACCTCCATCAACCTGGTCATCCGACAACCAGCGCTTTATGATGCTTGACGAGCCTCCGCCAGCTGTCCCGGCAGCGGGTTTCCCCAGTTTGCCGGGACCATCAGCCAACTCTCATCTTGATCAGTCACATTTTCTAGAACCAGCACAATCTTACCCACCTGCCCAGAACACCTTTCCGACTCCAGATCTTTTTCCTCCAGCGACATCGTCCGACTGGTCTGGTCATGTTCCGCATCCAAATCTAGCCTACGGTGTAGGTCCGTCTCAAGCTGCTGCTGCGCTGCTTTCTCCGGTTCCAGCACCAGGTCCACTGCAGCCTCAAGCTCCGGCTCCCGTCGCGACTATCGGCGGTGGCGGTGGCGGTGGCGGTGGTCGTGGAGGACGTGGTCGTGGAGGACGTGGTCGTGGAGGACGTGGTCGTGGCAGAGGTGGTGGCGGTGGCCGAGGAAGCCGTCGTGGGCGTGGAGGCGGACGTGTCTCTGGATCTGCACCTCACCCTGGTCCGAATGTCGACGGTCTCTCCAAAGCCAACAGGGACAGGCTTAAGCAAGACGCAGCTACTAACGCTGAAGCATTGGCCAACGAGATATCCAACGGCACTGTTCGCGAGGTCCCTCCTGGGTTTAGAGTCGTCGACTTCCCTCAAACGTTCAACAACGCCAAAGGAACGTTCTTGGCTGGCCCGGGCTGGTCGGGGCCGGGAGACCCTGTTCTTCCGCCAGCCATGGACCGTCTCGTGGAACGAACACTACCGCCGGACGTCCCGGGCGAACAGCCACCGGTAAGGTGGTGCTCCCCGTGCGGCAAGTGGCTGTGGTGTCCTTTTTTCTTCCAGCGGGAGGGCAACCCCGACGGCACTAAGAAGAAGTGCAATTACTGTGCCGCCCGTGACCACCTTGGCAATTGGCAGTACGTGAGGGGCAGAGACAGACTCGAGAATCGTGACTGGTTTCTGCAGACCTATCGTCCTTTCCTCATGCCTATGAGGCCGTGGGAGCCCGGTTATCACTAGACGCCGGCGGTCAAGGCCAAAGCCTGGTGAGAGGTTTTGGCAAAGTCCTGGGAATTGAAGGCCGAGGGCCCGAGATCCTAGGCGAACAAGACGCAAAAATGCGGGTGAGTGTATCCTTTCTTACCTAATTTCCTTCCAATCCATCCTCATCTGCCTTCCTTTGTCCGTTGCGAATCCGGCTATTTGTACAGCCCTTCCAACTCAGACTTTGAGCTGACGATGGACTGAACAGCAGATGACGCGGTACTCGGTGCTCCTGAACCAGGAGACGCATCGACGAAAACAGGAAACAACAAAAAAAACGCCAGTAAAAGAAAGAAATCTACAAAAAAAAGAATCGGACGGGGCTTCTGTCTTCTGTCAAATTCATTTTTCATGCAGAACGCTCAGAGCCTCAGACGACGATCGATCTGAACTTGTCAGTCATCCTCTCTTCTCGCAATACCTTTCCTGAATCCCGCTCTACCGATGATGGCAATTATTGATATCTCTTCCACTTTCGTCCAATTTCGAGAGGCAAGTGCCCATCCTATTGGCTTTGCAGCCTTCCCTGTCACTTCTCACGTCGTCAAGTGGAAAAGCAAAATATGCAGCAAATGAGACACAGTGGCTGACCATAGGTTAGCAGCACTTCTGCTTATATTCATACCTACTCGATTATGGGGTATAGACAGAAACGCAGACTGCACGTGACAGTCAAGACACCATTCCCCATTGCCAGCTGCCATCCGAGTCCCTCGCCTTGTCCGATTGGCCGCTGGCTAATCCCCGGCAGCCAGCCCTTTCGGCCAATGGGCCTAGCAAGATCCCTTGGTCCTCGTACCTGGCAACTGGACTCGACCTCGACCCGGGAAATTACACCAATTCGCTAACGCCAAATCCCTGATCAACCCCATTTTGAACCCTTGTCTCTTCCTTGCGAGGCGGCCTGCCGTCTGTTCTCTGCAGCCCGAACAAGGCCACCTCCCACCAGGACGGACGAAAAGCAGGGTCCTACCGGTCCTTTTTGGTGTTCAGCTTCTGCCTTTGACTCTGCTCGAAGAGGCATGGATAGCAAGGACAGAAAGAGAAAGCAACGTCTCGGGCGATGGATGATAGAGGACCTCATATATGGATGGATGTTGGTGAGTTGTTCTCTTGCTGCTGGTTACACGCCAGTCATGTCGTGTCTGATGACTGATCGTTCATACCTGTGCAGCTTCAGCCGCTCTTGTCTTCAGCGGACGCCCGTTTGACAGCTCCGAGTACTTTACGCTAGTCTGCCCATTCCTTAGCTTGTCTACTCCCGTCCGAAGCAGCGACACGACGCGGAAATTACATCACCCAATTTGCCTTTTCCTTCGCTGCACTAGCTCCCGTCCCAACCATACTTGACTCGACGCGGCTCGACTCGACCCGACCAACGCCATCAAACGGAACGTTTCCCGTTTGCCTTTACGATTGGCACCCAAAAGAACGCGGCGCGCTAAGAATCTGAGCGTCCAATATTATATCAAAGTCCACTCTCCTTATTATACCCCCATCGCATTGCATTCTTCCACACTACCACCCAGAAATTGTTCTCTTTTCTGCCACGCTGCTCTGGGGCAGTGAAACGTCTGGGACGCCGTAACGATGGACGACAAACAGGCTCCCGGCCGACCCAGCGGAATCCCTCGATTCTCCCGTCTTCCCGTTCCCAGATCTGCTGTCGCAGTTGCACCTGCACCCGCGCCAGCAGCACAGCCCGTCGTTCGACCTGCTGTTTCACGAGAAGGACTCAATTCGGGTCTACGTAACCCTAGACTCCGACCAGCTGCCTCACGAGACCAATTGGCACCGGCACCTGTTTCGAAGAAACCCGAGCCTCGAGCTGCCACGAAGCCCAAACGAGAAGTTCCACCACTTGCAGCAGCGAGACAGGCGGAAGCCAGAGCTCCGAGGTCACTATTGAAGAGCGTTCGCAGCATACCACGCCTCGACGCCGAAGAGCAATCCCTTGACAACCCTCCAACGCCGCCCGAAGAGCCCGATGCCATCGTCAAGCGATCCACGAGCCTGACGAGCCCCTCCGAATCCTGGGCCAGCACTCCGCACTCGCAGCAGGCTACTACTGCAGCCGCCTCGCAAAACACCAGTCCGCCCGTCGACAATGCCGAATCCGATGCCCTGGGGGGTATGCTCAAGCCCCGACCGTCCCTTGCCGAGCGCACAATGGAGACTTTGTCCCAGCTGCCCTCTTCGCCTGCCTTGAGAAAGAAGCCGTCTTCTTTCTTCGAACCCGAAGGTGCCTCTAGACCCCGTTCGCGCGCTGAGAGCGGCAACTCGAGGCCCGGCTCGAGTTACACTTCTGATGGCTCAATACGTCCGACTTCGCAGCACAGCCGTCCAGGATCAAGCTCGGGGACGGATGAGCACACTGTGCCCAATGCTAGGCCACCAACGAGCACATACAAGCCCTTGGGGTCTGTCGAAGGCACTCCGTCAAGAAAGGTCTCTGGCGTGCGTTCTCTCAAGGCGCCGTCCGTAAGAACGCCCCAGGCTTCCCCGTCTACTGCTGCCCGACCGTCCACGTCAGGGATTCCTTCGTATCAAAGTCCGAGCCCGACAAGACCAACGGCTAGTATGCCGCCACCCAAGACACCAAAGACGGGAGCCAACACGTCACGTCCGCTGAAGCCTCGCGCGTCAGTCAACGGTCTGTTCAAGAAACCATCTCTGCCTACGCTGGCGCAGACTTCTCCCGCATCAGTCATCTCCCCTGCTCCAGGTCCTCAAAAGTTGAAGGCGGCAAAGTCGTACGGCTCGCTTCGGAAGCCTACGCCTACCAAGTCCAGTCTTCCTGCACCTGCGGCAACCGAAGCGCCGCCCAACGAGTTTCGCAAAACATCTGCTGCTCTCCGTGATCAGATCGCCAAGGCGCGCGCGGCAAAGCGGGCGGCAGAGAAGCAAGTTACAGAGGCACCGCCCATTCCGGACACAACACAAGAGACAGTATCCTCTGCAGTACCCTCGGCGACAGAAAACGAGCCTCCCATAGTGCCTGCAGACGAGGGCTTCGACTTTGGTATCGGCGTCGCCATGTCACACGACCCTTTCAACACCAGATCGAAAGAGGACCCGAAGGGAAAGGTCATCCAACAGCGTCTAGGGGCTGCCAGAAGCAGCGGGCGACTCAACATTGCCGCACTGAACCTGAACCACATCCCTGTCGAGGTTCTGAAGATGTACGACATGGAATCCCTCGGTAAACACGACGGATCGTGGGCCGAAAGCGTTGACCTCACACGATTCGTCGCTGCTGACAACGAGCTTGAGACGATTGAGGATTCTATTTTCCCAGACATCACTCCGGAGCAAATGGCAGAGGACGACGAGTCCAGTGGCAACATATTCGGCGGCCTCGAAGCAATGGACCTTCACGGCAACCTTTTGATTTCATTGCCCATAGGATTGAGGCAACTCCGTCTGCTTACGTCTTTGAACTTGGTAAGCCTCACGTGCTGATCCACTTTGCACACACTAACGTGCTGCAGTCTCAAAACCGCTTGGCCAACAGCTCTATCGAAGTCATTACCGAGGTCACAGCTCTTCGAGACTTGAAGCTTGCGAACAACCTGCTGTGTGGCCCCTTGGACCCCGCCTTCTCCAAGCTTGAGAATCTCGAGATCTTCGACCTGCATGGCAATAATGTTTCCGCGCTTCCCGCAGACATCGAGAACCTGTCCAGACTGCGCATCCTCAATCTCAGCGACAATAGCTTCGAATCGTTGCCTTTCAAGCAACTCGCTCAGCTGCCTCTCACGGAGCTGACAGCCAAGAAGAACAAGCTGTCTGGTACTCTGATCGAAGACGGTGTGGCTGCCCTCCAGAGCCTACAAATGCTGGACCTATCGTCTAACCAGCTTACCCATCTCGTCACTTCTGGTTCGACTATCAACCTGCCTTGCATTCACCAACTCGTTTTGTCAATGAATCGCCTCGAAGAACTGCCCAACATCAGCTCATGGACCAGCCTTATTACTCTGACAGCCAATGAGAACGCCATTCAGGAGTTTCCCGAAGGATTCATGGGCCTGGAGAAGCTCAGGAGCGTCGACTTTTCTTCCAACGACATTCGCGTCGTGCCTCCGGAGATTAGCAGAATGGACAATCTTAGCTTGATCCGTCTGAGCGGCAATCCGTTGCGCGACAAGAAGTTCGTTTCTGCCACTACAGAAGAGCTGAAAGACGTCCTGGCCGCCAGACTGGAGCCTCCTGAGCCATTCCAGGAACCTATCGAGGAAGCTGCCGTCACCGAATCGACCGAACTCGATGAGATCGCCGATGGCTTCCGTAGGCTGTCCATCAGGGATGTACCCCCGCCGCCTCCTATCCCCGCCGACGAAACCAAGGAATCGGACTCTGACGACTTTGCCACGCCGCCTACATCGTCGCCTACCTCGCCAGCGCGATCTCGTTCACGTACTCTTGCTAACGAGACGTGGCCGATAAAGTCGGGCGGTGTACTTGATCGCTCCAACACCAAGTCATCCTCGCTGCATCCAGTCGTCTGCTCAAGAGTCGCTGCCGACAACAAGGTCCGTGAGGTTCAGCTCCATCACAACCTTTTTACTTGCTTTCCGAACTCGCTATCGTTCTTCGCCGAATCCTTGGCTGCGCTATCTCTCGCACATAATCAGCTGGTGGGTGAGACCTACTTGACGGAAGAGCTGGAGCTGCCCGTCCTGCGCGAACTCAACCTGGTTAGCAACCATATCACGAGCCTTGTGCCGTTGACTCTCCACTTGAACGCACCCCAACTTGAGAAGATGGATGTCTCGCTCAACCGTATCACTGCTTTGCCAACTGACCTTCGCGCTGCCTTTCCTCGTCTGATTGTTCTCCTGGCTGCCAATAACCACCTCATCGAGCTCAACCCCGACACTATCAAAGGGTTGGAGGTTGTGGACGCTGGTAACAACGACATTGCGCATCTGAACCCCAGACTCGGTCTTCTCGGCGGCAGTGGCGGACTGAAGCGTCTGGAGGTCTCTGGGAATCGCTTCAGGGTTCCTAGGTACAGCGTCCTCGAGCGTGGTACAGACGCGACTCTGCGCTGGCTCAGAGGAAGGGTGCCGGTGGCTGAGATGGCGTCTTGGAAGGATGGCGAAGGGGACGAAGGAAGCAACTCTGACACGAGCCTAGCTGATGTCGACTGAAAGGGATAGAGGGGCAGGGCGGCTTGCGTTTGCTTTTGGGGAATTTCTGCTTCTTGCACACAGCTTTCTATACCCATGGCTCCGTATATACCATATTGCCTTAGACGCAAATATGGAGTTGGGGATCTTTTTCATCAGTCACCTGATATCCTGTACTATTACTGTAATGCTACACCGCTAATCACGAGGAGATATGCACTCCATTATGCTGTTCCCAATGAGCAACGCAGATTAGCATTTAGGAGGTGCTGGTAGAACATGGTGCAATCCGACCACTTACCCTCTTAGCGGATGCCCTTGCTAGTGTGTTGTCTCAGTGTTGCGACTGAAAGTCAAGTTCACCTCGCTCAAGATCCCAGCCCGCATCGTGAATATGCACGATCCAATGTTTACCAAGCTGGCTTCACTCCAAAGACAGCATGTATTAGTTTGTTGTGAACCGAAAACAGATGTTGATTAGATGACAGTAAACAGCATCAGACAATCCGAGGTAGAGTAGCAAGATAGTCACGAACGAGATAAAAACAATGATGGAGGAGGCAAAGATGAGAATGAGGCGACGAAGACGACAGTGAATAGTGTGTCTGACGTGGGTCTCATTGAAATGCGTTAGAAAATCTGGGCTTCCAATGTTCAGTTGTTTGACACAATTGTCCACAACCAACGTTGTGTTTCAACACAAAGACGAGCATAGCTCTACTTCGATGGCCATATTCTAGGCGATGAACAATGGTATTGTCCATGTACATGGTCAAAAACTTACGCGCCTTTGTAACTCCACGTGCAAGGCTCGCAAGGTGCACGTAGGAGGCGGAGGATCAACATGTGGGCATTGAACAGCGTTTTTTCAACGCACAAAATAAACAGAGCCAGAGAGGTTACAAAACAGTACCAGAGATGTCATCTATTTCTGTGTGGATGGCCCACCTCGTTCCAAAGAACTGGGTAGCCATGAAAACCATCCTCACCTTAAAATGTGGACATTCAGGTCAATGTATATATGGACGGGAATGCAAAGCAAACTGCTCAAGACGGTAAACTTTTGCAATCTAACGTCTCTTCATCCATCCCTACTCTGATCCTCGATATATCGACATCGCTTACAGAACATCGTTGTTTCTGCGCAATCGAAGACTTTGTCTCCCCACGACCTCACGGAGCCCCGCGAGCGACACGGCTTCTAGCATCATGATACCGCCCATTACACCCACGAACCCACATCCACGACCGCCTACAACAGTATCCGAATCACCCGAAACGCACGACATGCACAGCGCCATCATCGTGGCCACAACGGTCGGCTACCTCGTCATGGGACTCTTGGTGTACACCCTCCTCAACGACTGCCGCGTATCCGGCTTGCCCAAGTGGTACAAGAGCACTTCCCGCAGCAAAAGAGACAAGCTCCGACTGGCGCTGTGGTACATTGGCGTCTTTCTCTTTTGGCCTGTCATCTTGCCATCGTGGATCTTTTCGAGAATCGGCTTCAAGCTGTGCGGGTTCTTTGGCAAGAAGCCCGTCGGCGAGAGGAAGGGGTGGGCAAAGATTTTCGGGTCGAGGAGGAAGAAACAAACGGACGAGGAGTCCGCTTCCAAAGATGCCATTGCCCTCGTGGACATGCCGAGCAGGAAGAACATGCCTAGTATACGGCGCTCTGAGCACAACGTCGCAAATGGGAGGGGGGATGCCAACGGATCGAGAGAAGAACACTATTGGAACGAAGGACAACTAGGCCTCGCCGGCCCCACGGTCACTGGCGAAGAAATCGAAGAGGAGAAGATCGTATGGCACAAGCGGCATCCTGTCCCCCCGAACTTGGTCCCCTTGGCCTCCGCCGTCGCGAATGCCAAGCGGGACATCAAGGTAACAGATATTGTCAGTCCGTCAACTTCGAGCAACTCAAGCGTTGGAGAAGACGACCCGGCGAAGTCGAGGTCGAAGCTAACTCCAAAGAACAAATTTGATAAGAGAGCCCATGGCTTCAGGATGGGACATAGGTTGGAGGCTATTGCCGAGTCTGAGACGGAAACCGCCGTCGAGTCTGGAGAAGCGGCCGAGCACCAACGGATTCAGCCCGTTTCTAACGAACGACGTCTTTGTTGAGAGGGTACAGTTTTGTCACGGATTCAGGCACAACTTCATGTTTAGCGAGCTCTGATTAAGACAATGATCATTCTGGCGGTTTGACTTGTAATTGACTTGTTGGGTTTCGCAAAAGGTCTTTAGATTTTGGGGACGACTTTTGCGACGGAGACCTCTCTGGCTGCAGTATCTATTGTCTCTATAGAGTTTTCAGAGCATAGTTATCTTGCGCCAACCAAATCCTGCGTCAGCCAAAACGTAACCGGACAAACTGTCAATCGCAAAAAGCTTCAAAAACAAAAGTAATGCGCCGAGGGGGAATCGAACCCTCGGCTCCCCGACGCTGCTTGATGGCAACGGAGAATTTTACCACTAAACCATCGGCGCTTGTGGATGCTCAGTTGGGCAGATTACTGGATAATATCGAGTGAGCATGGATGTTCGGCTGCATCGTGGGCAGACGCGGCAGACTGAGACGAAACTAATTTCGTTGGAGTAAGATATTTCAAGCAGAAAGCGAAATGTCTGGCTAATCCAGCTGTGGACTTCTAGGGCTGGTTCAGAAGGGTGCATGAAAGCCTTGATGGTTATTACCAATGTGAGTTCAGTGTCACCTTGTTGCAGGACTAAAAGCCCTACGGCTGACAGCGCGGAAACACATTTCCTGATTTTTGGGGCTTACAGCTTTCGTCTCACTGATTCAGTTGCGACTTGGGTTCAGTTGCTCTCACGGATAAGGTACACACTGTCCAGCTTTCCGGGTGACTTCCTCGAGGCGATAACAGCGGGCCAAGCCACCATGCCGAATAAACTCGAAGCAGTGCGACTACCTTCTAAGGTGCTGAGGCAGGTACGAGGATATCTATATGCCCAAGCTGTACTATCGTCGAGAACGCCCCGTAAAGCAAGGAATCTTCCCCAATCTTGTATGGTATCGCAATTCGATAGTGAGTTGAGGAGAAAACATCACCAGGATGGTCCGTCAAATGTCGTGACTCGTAGTACCCGGAGGGCCGTATGTCAGTATGTATAGAAACCAGCAAGCTTGAAGATATGCGCATGGAATGGTCAATCCCAAATATTCTGGATCGTGGCTAGGACGGTCTACACGCATGTGTGGCTGCCGATTCACGACATCAAGTCTATATGAAAGACACAGTCTATCATCTATATAGGCTAAATCTATAGTGCTCGGTTGTCTGTTTCTGGATCAACCTGATGTTTGTCGAGGACTCGAGTTCCAGTTGAACATCTTCCCGAATGCGATGTTCAGGTCTCCAGCCCTTTGTGGAATATCTATCCCTGTGCCATTTCATATGTTTCTCCTCTGTGAGAGAGCTTTTGCCGTCACCTAAAAACGAAAAGTAGTCGTATAGTACATCGGCAAAGACTGTAGGTATGTTCTTTGCGATACTGTCGTCGAGGGAGTAAGCCTACTGTCTACAGGTCCTGGAAAGAAGTGGTAGCGGACACTTCAAAAGACACTCCAGAGTCTAGCTCGACCAGACGCGAAGTCATCGTCGTGTAGTATTCAAGGCTGCATATGCGCACCCTCCTCCACGGCGGCTCTCCTCTAGGCCGTATATGCGGACATCCGCCCCCTACACATGGCTATATTAACGACCTGGGTAGCCACGCCTCCGATGACGAGCTTCTCTCCAAACTTGGCCATCGTCTCGTTCCCGCCACCCGCGGCGCTGGCAGCTGTCCAACCGCCCCCTACAATCTGGATGAAAATGGACAGGAAATCGGTTCCCATGAAGACCCAAGGGTACAGGGAGGGGCGCAAGACGGACCACCGATGACCGTACCAGATGACAATGTGTTGAAAGTCACGGAACCGGCGGCTGCGACGAGCGTGGGAGCGGGGAAAAGTGTGAGAGATTGCTGGACGAATGCATTCAGACTCCATGGGTTTTCGGCCAGCTTCATGCGTCCCCAGTAGCCCGGGATCTCGAAGGTGGTGCCGATTCCGAGCCAGATCATGAAGGACCATGTTTTGCCGCGGATTCCGTAGTTGAGCTGAATGACAAGGGTGACGCCGGCCCCTTTCGAGGGACGGGTTCCGTAGAGAGTGCATTCGACAGTACACTGATCTGTGACCTCAACTCAGGTGTCGCAGTAGGGAATGAATGTGCCATTGGCGTCGGTAACTATGTGGCTACGAGTATGCGGCCAATGATCATATGAACGGGTCACAGGTAGAGAAGTAAGCTTATCGCAGTGAGTAAAGAGGGCTAAAGATGATGATGAAGTGAAGGAATCATGCCCTTAAAAGTAACGGCGACAAATCACCAAGCACTTTGTTTCCCATTAATCACCATCACATCTCGTCCCAGTAGGTATGGTAGGCTGACTGTCAACTTGCTGAAAACGAGACTCGAGCAATGCCACAACGTATAGCGTGTAATACCAAGAATAATTACTTCCGGAGTCTGTACCCATTCCGACTGTTTACGACTGGCAACGGCGGGAACAAGTTTTGAGACCCTTGGGGCGGCTGCAGAAGACGCAGTTCGTTTGTTGATTAGCCCAGGTCATCGTATAACACGAAAGAAAGCCGTGGTTTTTGGTTTTCATTAAGAAGTCCCTCACATGGCATGATTTGCGTGCCTATCGTAGCATGGCAGAACGTCCCCCCTATTGCACTTGGGCTCGTCTTCGCGATGGCGATGGTGATGACGCCCTGCCTGCCGGGCGGCACTACCCTGGCAACTAATACCAGCATTTGGGCCTAGGCGAATTATGAACATGAAGTCTCAGTTGGTTTGTAATTTTCAGCTGACAACTGCAAAAGTACATGATGCCCAGCGAATGAACGATCTGGATGGCGCAGTCCGCTCCCCACAACCGCGCCGCCTTGCTGCTGCTCAGCTCCAATTCCGTCCTTGGCAAGGCTTCTCGGACTGGAAAACATCTCCGGCTAAGCCGTATGGGAGATACTCAAAGGTTGAATAGTTCACCACATCCGGCACGAGGGATAATCCTGAGTCTCCGTCTTCGAAGTCGAACGCCTCCGTACGCTACTTAGCCCGGCGTCTCTGAAGAGCTGACTATGCCGAGCCCACCGAATGAGAGAAAAGACGAGGTTCCAGGTCAGTCCACGACATCTCCGGCGAATGACCAACGCCCAGGACGTAAGTTCGCGTGCGCAGAGTGTCGGCGACGGAAGATCAAATGCGACCGCGAATGTCCATGCCTATTTTGCATGACGGTGAGTTGACCCGACAGATACCTCAGTTGCCATCTCGGAGTTTGGACGACTGAGAACGTAGAGCAAACGCGATTGTCGCGAACCCTCACCTGCCCCGCCTCGGAAGCCAAGACGAAGAAACAACCACGCACTGCACGAGAAGATTGCCGAGATCGAGTCCCTCCTGCAGCGGTACGTGGCAGACCCGAGAGCTGGGAAAGGCCAGGGCTCGACGTTGTCTGCCGAGCTTGAAGGTATCCCGTCGGATGAGCCAGCACCTGGTTCCCTCGACAAGCGCCGGTAATGCCCTGATCAAGGTAAACTTGTCAACAACTGGGACGGTAATGTCGAGTTTCGCGACAGCAAGACGATGGCTGCGGTGTTTGAGGATGTGAGTTCGGTGTTCATCATATTTCTGATCCACCATGTCGTTGACGGGGTACTTGAAGCATGTTCAATTCGATCAAAGAAACAAGGCTGACGTAGTTTGATAGCTACAAACCATTGGAGCTCTGATTGACGTGGAGTTCGAGCAGTCAGGATGGCTACCGGCGATCATACCTCCTGACTCTAACCGGCCGTCTTACCATCCCGGCGTGCCTTTGCCAGTCCAAATCTCTGCTTGTCTTCCGTCGCCAGATGGAATGAGCGTACTATGGGATGCTTTTCTTGAGCGCGTCGACCCTGTTACCAAAATCATTCACGTTCCCACAGTCAGAAGGCGGATGGCCGAGGCCATGTCCAGCTTTAGCTGTCTTTCGTCTTCTACACAAGCTCTTCTGTTTGCCATCTTTCTGGTTGCTTCGGGGTCGCTGTCCAGACGAGAGCATTGGGCCAAACTTGGACGGTCTAAAGTGGACGCCATTGGTGATTTTGAGCGTGGTCTCAAATTGGTTCTCATAGGCATGAACTACCTCAAGAATCTCAACTTGGAGGTCCTCAGGAGCTTGACTCTGTATTCAGTGAGACCCGGCTCCCGATAGATTGACTCTGAAGCGACTAACATTGTTCAGCTATTCCAGCAGACTCCGTTCGGCTCACAGGATCCCTGGATCTTGAACGGCGTCGTGGTCAACATCGCCTACCGACTGGGCCTCCACGTGGACCCGTCACATGCCAAACTCTCCCCGTTCGACTGCGAGATGCGCCGACGCCTCTGGTGGCAGATTGCATGTCTGGAAATCAAAGCATCGGGTGAGGTTGGAGCCGGTGCACATCTTCTGCCCAAGAGAGGCGATACTCGAATTCCCGCCAACGTGAATGACGAGAACCTCGATCCAGCCTTGACAGCAGAGCCTCAAGAGCATGACGGTCCTACTGAGATGAGCTTTTGCATCATGCGCTACGAAGCCACCAGCATCGCACTCGCGCAACCACCAGGTCTGTCCATTGACGACATCTTGTGGAAACAAGATCTTTCGTCGACAAGCAAGGCTTCGCGTCAACGTGAGGAAGCCTCGGCGAAAATCCAGAGCCTCCTTGACGTCGAACGCAAACGTCTCGACCCATTGGAGCGGCGCCTCTGCCCGCACCCAGACACCGACAGCTTGCACTTCATGGTCCGCCGAGGCCGGCAAGTGCTCTCGCGCATCGTCGACCTCCTCACCAGACCCATGGAGGAAGCACCGGAATGGGGCAAGGAGGTGCACAACCCGGACGACAACTACTTCCGCATCACGCTCGCCGTGAACGAGGAAATGCTCGTGGTGAAAGAGGCTGCGGGCCAGCGCTTCGCCTGGCTCGCGGGCATCGAGTTCAAGATGCCCGTCTTTTACTACCTCGCTGCGCAGATGCAGAGCCGGGTCTCAGGGTCCATGGCCGATCGGGCGTGGCACGTTGTGGAGAAGACGTACGAATTCCACGAGGAGCTGTGGGATCTGAGGCAGAAGGAGAAGATGACGCTGGCGAACTTGCTGCTCGTCGCGTGGGAGAAGCGGGCTGCGTATTTCGCGGCGAAGAGGATGGTGTTGCCGCAGCCGCTATTCCTGAATCGACTGCAGGACGAGATGTTGACGATCAAGGCCGAAGCACTCGGGATATTGTGAGCATGGTAAAACGATTAAATAACAAAAGACGGCTTGGTAAACTTATTACATGTACGTACGGAAGGTCTAAACAACAAAGAAGAGGTGCAAAGTCATTTCTCGCCATCACAACTTGACTACGAGCTTGCTCCCCGCCACGCTCCCAGCCCGCAGCTTGTCCAGCCCATTCAATATCTCATCCCACCCTTCTCCGACCGTCACTGGCGGCGGCACGAGCTTCTTGTCCGTCACCAACCGAGGCAGCGTGGCGTAGAAGCGAACGAGCGCCTTGCGGTCCTCGGGAATGGCCGGGAACTTTGGCCCGACGGGCGGGAGCCACTGGAACGGGCGGCCGTGGAGCGTGTAGGACATGATGAGTTCGTGTTCGACGCCGGGATGCTTCGGCTTCGCTGGCGGCAGCAGCGCGACGAGCTTGCCCTTCTTGTTCTTGAGAACGTCGTCGCAGATGTCAAAGGACCGCCCCTCGGAGAAGCAGTCGACGGCGATGGAGATTTCGGGAAACTGCTGGACAATGTTCTGGGCGACGTTGGGGTCCTGGTAGTTGAAGACGGCGTCGGCGCCGTATTTCTTGACGAGGTCGGTGGACCGCGGCGACGCTGTCGTGACGACGGTGTACCCCGCCAGCTTGGCGATTTGAATGGTGAACAAACCGGCAGACGTGGCCCCGGCGTAGATAAAGATGACGGGGGCCGGTTGTTTCGGCTGTTCGGTTCTCTCCTCGTCCGGGTACGGGAGACCGAGGCGCGCGTTGAGAGCGTGCATGGCCGTGATGGCCGACACGCCAAACGTCGTGGCGGTAGCGTCGTCGACGCCGTCGGGGACCTTCCACGCGAGGTCGCCGTCGATCTTGAGGTACTCTGCGAACGCTCCCTTGTCGGGGTACAGGCCACCATGGACGGCACCGGCGATGCGGTCGCCTACTGACCAGCTGGCGGCGGCGTTGCTGCCGACTTGGACGACCTCGCCGGCATAGTCGCAGCCGGGGATGCAGTTGGGAGGAGAGATGGCGTCGATGTGCTTGAAGTCGGTCGGGTTCAGGGCGACCGCGCGGACCTTGACGAGAACTTCATCCGCGGATATCGTGGGCTTGGGCACTTCTTTGAATGCAGCGCCGGGCCCGCCTATCGTCTTGCCCAGGGCGAGGTTGGCGACTCTGGAGACGAGGTGCGCTTTGGTCACGAGGGCCTGCATGGTGATGGCCGTGTTTTCAGGTTGGTTGGTTGTACGACTCGATGATGGTGGACGTGGAGATGTTGATAAAGGTCGAATGTCGTCACTATTGTTGCATACGGCAGTACTTGTACCCTATTTAGCTTCATCGGATCCGGATCATGGGGGTAACTTATGATATGGCTTTTGTGACCGAGTTAGCTTGCCAATCGACGCGGAGCAGAGTCTACCCGCGGCGGAGCAGCGGAGTGATTGGTGCATGGCGCTCAGTGTTTCTTGAATCTTCCTCTTCACGATCGATAGCCCGTGTCCGAGTCCGCGCCCGAGTCCGAACCAAGCCCGGGCATTTCCCGGAGACTCAGTCTCGCGATGGGTAACGGGAGGCTGTCTGGCTAGTTGTCGACCCTCCGTCAGTTGACCCTCCGTCAGTTGACCGTCCGAAAGACGACCGTCCGAGACAAAAGAGCAATCATGCCGCATGCAGGGATGGCGGCTGGACCCATCGACGGTGTGATTACTGATGTCGGCTAGCAAGCGGCATGTATTACTGAACCTATCAAAGGCGCCAGAGCTTATAAAGCAAACAATGATTCGGCCCCGGGGCAAACATGGCTCCCAAGCCACGCGGCGAGAAGACGAATGGGGTTGATACAGCCGCTCTAGCGACGTGACGGATCATGGTGTAGTCAGCTCGCACTCGCAGCTTCGGCGTCGGTTCGGAGTACATTGTCATCCACGGTGTTATCCATGGTCTTGTAAATTGCACTTTGAGTCCGTCGATCCGCCGACATGGAGCCCGTAGCCTGCCTTTGGAATATGTGCCAAGGCAGCCTTTGGAAACACGGAATAGTATATGAGTGCCATGGGCATCTGGGTATAGTTTGTTGTCGTCCTCCCATCAACCTGGTCCTCACTTCCTCCATCAACAAACAAGCTCGATAGTTCTAGACTGCTTTCTGTCGTCAACTTTATCAAAAGAAACGCTATACTACAATGACCTCTCCACGACGCCCAAGTGTCCTTGTCACCGGGTAAGTTGACTGGATCACGACATCTAGCATAGCAATACCTCTCCAGTTCCCTGAGCTGACAAAATGGCAACCACAGAGCTTCCGAAGGCGGTGCGGGACATGCCCTGGCTCTAGAGTTTGCTTCTAAAGGATTTCGGGTCCTAGCAACAGCCCGCTCGACAAAATCATTGACCGGACTGAAAGAGAAGGGCATCGAG
This sequence comes from Colletotrichum spinosum, assembly GCA_004366825.1. Lineage (NCBI taxonomy): Eukaryota > Fungi > Ascomycota > Sordariomycetes > Glomerellales > Glomerellaceae > Colletotrichum > Colletotrichum spinosum. The sequence continues at coordinate 34,801 of QAPG01000131.1, read as the reverse complement.
CTGTTGACCCTTGATGTGACAAGTCCCGATAGCATCGCCGCCCTGAAAGACGAAGTTACCAGACTCACAGGCGGCAAACTCGACGTCCTCTTCAACAATGCTGGCGCACGTGAGTCCCCTTCACTCTCGTCTCACACGAGCATCTTGACTGACCGTCTCCAGTGTACGAGGCCCCGGCAATCGAGGCCGACGCAGCCCGTGTGCGGTCCATGTTCGACGCCAACGTCTTTGGCGTGTTCGAAATGGTGACTGCGTTCTCGCCCCTGCTTCTCGCGGCCGTCTCCGACGCGAAGAGGCCGCCGACGATCGTAAACACCGCCTCCGTGCTGGCCCGCGTCCCCTACCCCTTCTCGTCCGCGTACAACGCCACAAAAGCCGCGGTCGTCGCCTACAGCGACTCCCTCCGTATCGAGGTCGTCCCTCTCGGCATCAAAGTCGTGACGCTGTACATGGGTATCGTCTCAACCAAGCTCGCCAGCCCGGATTCGGTCCAGTTCGGGTCGCAGAGCATCTACATTGACGCCGAGAAGGGCGTCAAGAACCGCGGCGTCCACTACCACGAGGACGGCATGAAGCCAGCAGAGTTCGCGCGGTTGGTTGTCGGCGACCTCGTGGACAAGAACCACGGACTCGGTCGCGGTGAGTTTCTGTGGAGGGGAGGAAATGCAGCCATTGTCTGGTTCCTGAACATTTTCGGGTGGCGCAAGATCTTTGATTCCAGCGCCGAGAGCTCGGCGAGCATGACAAGCGAGGTGAAGAAGTCGATTGCCGAAAAGGGCAAAGCCAGCGTTTACCGCAAGCCGTAAGTGGCGATGGTAATAGTCTGTCTCGGCGACGATTTCGGCGTTTGGTGTCCCTGGTGCTTTTCCTTCCTCTCTCAAAGTCAGTCATGAACATGAGTTACGCTCGGAACTGAATAGATGTGTATATTTCTTTTTCGTGGATAGTATAACTGTCTAAAAACGACATCTTACTTCCCCAGCTAAATGCTGCAGTCCCCTTACTGATTCGCAGCGAGACAAACCTTTCCTTGCCATGGCAGCAGAAGTAAAGAGTCACCTTGAAACCATCTAGAACTAGCCGTCGTTGGAGAAACCATATCTACATGACACCATTCAGAAGTGTTGCGTTTCTCCGTAGGACAACTTCAAGTCGCACATTTGTGGCTTCGCGTCATGCTCGGGTATCTGACCATTAACCTTCACAGCTATGCTTGTTCGAGCAAACACCAAAATGGCTTATTCCAAGTAGTTTGGAAAAGCCAGACCGTCCACCTGAAACTCCGACATCAACGTCCCCCAGTCCGGGAGATCCTGCATCACCGAGTTCCAGTCCATGGCATCAACACCACCCATGCCGTCCAACCCGTTTCCCGCATATCCAGTCTCGGCTCGTTCGTCACCCGCTCCCGGTGTCGGGTACGCCTCTTTGTCCCTGTCTCTCTCGCCATCTTCATCGCCTCCCTGCTGTGTGGGACCCCTCGACGCGAGCTGGGCGCGCCCCTTTGCCCTCTCCAACGCCTTGGTCCGCAACGCTTCCAGCACCGTCATCTTGGCCGCCGGTCCCGACGCCGTACCGACATACCTCGCGTGGTCCATGGCGTGGTCCACCGCCTGCCACGCCCTCTGCGTGCTGGGCCCCTCGGGCTTGACGCACAGGTGCCACAAGGTGTACAGGATCATGTGGTACTGCGGGTACGCCCTCATGGACCAGCGGTAGGGCCTCAGCAGCTCGTCCGCGGCGAGGCGCATGCCCGCCTCGAGCACCTCCAGCGCCTGGCTGAGGTTCTCCTCCGTGGCGAAGGTCTCGCGGGCCTCGGGGTGGGCCAGGTGCGCCCACTGCTGCCGCGTGACGAGGTCGACCTTGCGTATGATGAAGCGCGCCACGAGCATCGTCTGGCGCTGGTGCGGGATGACGGGGTTGCAGTGCCGCAGGAACCCCTCGGCGTACTCCCGCAGCTCGTCCAGGACGCGCGCGCGCGTCTCCTCGGGCCGGTCGGGTTTCTCCTTCCAGTTGTACTCGGCCGCGATCTGCGACAGGCGCTGCCACGTGCGGTAGACCTGGACGTTGATGAGGGCGAGCGTCATCTGCGTCCAGCCGTTGCGCGAGAGGGGCAGTTCCTTCATGTCCGGGTGCAGGTCGCCGTCTTCGAGGTTTCGCGGGTATTGCACGCCGGTGCCGCTGTTGAAGGCGTTGAGGCTGTCGATGCCGTAGTCTTCGGAGGCGCGGCCGTCGCGGGCGACGAGGTGCCACCAGAGCCGGCGCCGAATTTCGGACTCGAAGGGTGGGAGGCCGAGGCGCGCGCCGTCGCGGTGGAGGCCGATGGAGATGGCGCACCGGATGGCCAGGCCGTTCAAGGTCCACAGGCCGCGGCCGGGGTTGTGGATGCGAAGAGCGGCCTGGAGGGTCAATACGTGAGGTTGCTGCGGACTGGGACAACTAGGATGCGTTACTTACCAAGTAAACAGACAGTGCTTCTAGCAGTCTGACGGACGGATGCTCGAGGAAGTCTGCTTTGGCAAAGGCTTGCTCCAGACCAGTCTTGAAGCGGTGCAGGTTGGTGACCTTGTCGTGTCCCGTGAGGTTTTGCACAGAGCTGGCGTCGAGGACGATGGCAGAGACGAAGAAGATGGCGAACATGAGCGCCAGCGACTCGACGGATGCGTTGGAAGGGTCGTCGATGGCGGTGTAGATGAGAACCTCTGCTGTAGGCCTGTGGATGATTTTGTTGCACACCTCAATGTTGTCGACGTAGTTGCGCCATAATTCTATTGCGCCCCATTTCGTAGGCAGCAACTCTGTGATGTCTAGATTGCGGTCCTGGCTCGAGAGGATACCCATGGGATTAAACGGCGACGGTGCCGCCTGAGGAGCGGGCTCACTCCGAGGCGTCGTCAAGACGGACTGAATGTCATGTTCCTGCCGTACGTCCAAGTTAGTTCTCATTGATCAAATTCATATCAGTGAGAACTTCGATCTCACTCATCGTACAGTCATCTCATGACGTATGGGTGTTTCCACCTCACTCATGATCTTATCTCATCTCACATCAATACTCCAATCTCACACTCACCTCTTCAATGACACGAGATATGAGAACCTCATCAAAGTACCGGCTCGACGAGCCTTTTCTCAGCAAAATCTGGTCGCTCTTCTCCGGCGCACCAGATGGCGGAGCGGTAGACGACCTCAGGAAACCCACGGCCGCTGAGCTGCTGGACCCCGGAGTCGCTGCCGGAGGTGATGCTCGGAACTGATCGCGCCCCACGCCGGCGACCAGCGTCTTTTCCAGGTCCTTGATCCGACTGGCGACGTCTGCGATGGTCGTCTTCCTCGCCCTGCGCACCGGCTGTCCCGCCTGGGGGTACACGCAAGGGAACCCTCCGCGGGCGCAAGACGCACAGGGCGACTTCTTGTCGCAGCGGATCTTGCGGCGGTGGCAGAGATTGCACGACCGCTCAATCCTTCGGCCGGCCGGACCCGTTCCACCGCCGTTGACACTGCTGCTCGGCGTCGCATTCGATTGATCCACCGGCGGTGGCGGCGGCGGCGGTTCGGCCGCGGAGGTCGGGGCCGCTGATGCGCCCGATGCCATGGGAGCAGGAGCAATTCCGGCTGGGTCGGTGGTGGTTGTGGTGGTAGTAGGGGGTGATGAATCCGACATGACCGAGACCCTCTTTCGAACCCCAGCCCAATTCAGAGCGCTCTCTGACTTGGATAGAGCGATGGAGGTCTAGGTCCCTCGTGGTGCTTCTGCGATTTGCATAGCTGTTGGCCGGTCTCGTCGACCATGTGTGAGCGAGCGGGCTGTGAGACTGAGACCTTGTCGACGATGATGATGGAACTTCGGCATCGGCGATTGATTTGAGACCGAAACCGAGCCCCCACGCCAACTCACTCACCGGACGGACTTGGGTCGGAAACACGCGGCTCGCTAAGAGAGCGGAGGAGGAGTCAGCCAGTATGTTCGCACACACACACCAGTACGGAGTGCGGAGTGCGGATTATTCTGTATGGCAAACATCATCCAGCATCATCAGCCAAGCAAAAGAGGTCCGCGCGAGGAAGGCTTCCGCTCGAGAGTCACCTGAGAGCCGATCTACCTCTGTTCTTGTGCTCAGTAATCTCTCTTCTGCTCTAGAGTGGACACGGGGGAAAATCTCTTAGCCCTCGACTGACAGCAGAGACGAGTTTGGAGAGCCAACAGGAGAACGGAGCCCGCTCCGTCCGCATGCGGATTCCTTTCATTCTCCCCTTTACCTTATTGCAAGTAGACACCCCCCCAGCAAGCTTTCTCGCAATCACTTTAGCTTCTTCGTGGTCACCGAAAACATCGTTTCCCCTGCCTGACCCAGCCTCCACGTGTCTGAACTACCCAGGTCAAAGTATGGATTAAAGCACTCGTAGTATTGCATGTACTTGTACTGTTACTGTTATTGCGAGGGTGCGAGGCTGTTCCGCTGCTACAGGGCGGAAACCTGGACCCTTCTCCCTGTCGCCACTTTGACCAAGGCACTCCGGCAGTCCGTCTACAAACAAAACCACTCTTTGGGACGACCTGCTTTGATTCCCTCGTCCGCCACAGCACCACCATCACCAGCAGGTCGCGTGGGCCGAGGTGTCTTTCTTGCTCCGACTTTCGTGTTCCGGAAGCGAAATGCGCAACGCTGACGAGCCTGATCGGTCCGGGCACGGCGGAATCGTAAGCGTCACGGCGCGGAACTCCTGGCCCTGCCGAGGTCTGACGTCGTCGAGATGCTGGATTTCTGACTCATCTTCGGCATGACTTTCCTTTTCCTCTGCGATTGGGGAACACTACGAGTACGACGGTGAGACCAAAGCGACTTCGCAATGAGATAGAGTTCATCCGAGTCGGGGGTTCCAGTTCTCGACTGTGGCAAGAATTGGGCCTCTTTTATCAAATCTCCGAAGCGTCGCGGATGGGATGTCCCTGACTCGATCAACAACGTCAATTGGATGTCTTTGCCCTGCTTGGTGTTCTCGCTGGTGCCCCCTCCCGGTCCCCATCTCATCGTCGATGGATTAATCGTACACCGATGCATTTCTGGGGGCTGGGGCCGTCTTTCATCGGATATTGCTGTGAAGGAGCGGTTCCTGGAGCTATCACTACCTAGTACTCGGTACCGCTCGCATCCCGGGGCGGAACTTTTGGTGCTGCTGCGTGCGCTGCGCCAGGTATACGAGGTTATCGCACAATACCGAGGGGTGCAGCGTTGTACCGAACCCCATCCTTCGGTATTGCCCGTGAAGACTGGGTCACTCTAGTCAGCGATCGTCACTTTTCAGACCTCCGGTTACGGACTGAGGCTCGATTACACGAAAAAGCCAAGAACTCAACTGACGGGGTGATGGATGACGCTTTTCGCGCTCTCCATGGTCTTGGGTCGGCTGCCCCGTCAGCGTTTGGGTTAACCACCACCACGAGCTTGGCTTGTTTCCAAGAGTGAGAGTAGATTGACAAATGTACAGACGGCAAGCTCTCTGCCCGTTGCCAACACAGGTCCCCAGACGGCTGAATCGCAAGCAGAGGCCCCCCATACAGAGTCCATGGGTATAGCATGCGCCACGTAGTGTCATCTCATGACCGACTCGTCCTCATGTTTTTCTGCTCCCGAGAAAAAAACAACCTTCTTTCTAAGCGCATGTTTAGGCGCTACCGTGTCCCCATTCGGGGACGTGTGGGATGGAAGAGCTGGCCAACACAGGGAGTAAAGTAGGGGGTGGCATAATAAAAGAAGGTTTTTTTTTTTTCTTTTTCTCTTGCACCTTGACCGCGGACGAGGGTCCGTCTTGATGCTGCTGCTGCCACGTCTGAGCGACGAGGCCCAGGTCCGATGCTGGCTTGAAACCTAGTTGCCACCCTCTTGTAGCCAAAGTCAACGTGCGGAAACCTTGGTAGTCGTCTACACCACGGTAGAAGTTGAGCCCGAGCTTCGCAGTGGAGTGGTGGTGGTGGTGTCCGCGCGTATCGTACGGGTACCAATGCTTCGCCGTCGAGGCGAGCGGACTTTCACGGCGTGGTTATACGGCATTTGGACAGGTGAGCAAGGCGGATAAGCAGGAACGTAATTGTGAGGTTGTAAAAGATTCTGTCTGCATCTCTGGTATTGAAACGAGGGGAATGGTATCACAAACTTTGCATAGAGAACCCGACTCGACCAGGTCTACACTCTGCCTAGGTAGCGTATTCTGTCGCCTCCTTTCCGCTGGCGCATGTGACATTTCGCGTGAAGCGTGAATAACAAGAGTTCAACCGCCATCTAACATGACCCTCGCGCCCCTCCTCTCCGCCTTTTGGGTGATGCTGGGAATAACCGCCTACGTGCTCCTCCGGATTGCCTCCTCCACCCTACCTACTGCTTGAACACCAAACAAGAACAACCCTGGACTCCGCGATGAAGGGCTCATCTTGAGGTAGCCACCAAAAAAAAACGAAAAAAAAAAAAACAGCTTGCCCATCGAAGCTTGGCTCGTGGACATGTGGGTAGTACGAAACAAAATGGGGATGAGGTAGGAGAGAGAGACCTCTCGACCGTTGTACAAACAATGCGATGGAAGTTCGTACCTCTCTCGTCTGGTAATAAAAGGCTATACGTGGTTTCAAGGGATTTACCAGTCCAATCGTGATGGAGAAGAAAAAGAAGAAAAAAAGGAGACAAAACTTGGGCCCTTGGCGCCTCACACGCCCACCGAAATGGTCGGCAGGCTGGGCAGCAGATCAAGCCACGAGGAGCCCGGGTTCGCGTCCCGGGCGTCCCACATGGCCTTGAGGAAGACCTCCATGTTGCTCCTGTACTTCATGTTGGCGCTGTCCATGAGCGACTTGATGGCGTCCGTGGCCGTGTCCCGGTCGCCCTTTTCGCGGGCCTCGATGGCGGCCAGGGTGTAGGGGAAGCTGACGCAGCGCTGCGTCTCCTGCGAGACGGTCAGGGTCATCTTGAGGTCGGACATGATGCTCTTGGCCATGGCGGCGGCCATGTCGTCCTTTTGGCCAAAGGGGTAGCGCAGGCGGTGGATGAAGAGCAGGGCGGCCGTCTTGTAGATGCGGGACTGGGCCAGCATGTGGATGACCTCGGGGGTGGTGAAGCGGTTGGTGAAGTCTGGCGGGATGTGCGGCTGCCAGGCCTCAATGTCCTGCTCGAGGTCGTCGAGGGCCTGCGTCTGCTCGGGCACGTCAATGTCGTGGAAGAGGCTGTAGCTGACGCGGCTGAGGTCGTAGAGGTGCTGCAGCAGGGGGATGCAGAGGCCGAGGTAGGCGTCGACGTGGCCCTCGGGGGGCGGGGCGATGCCGCAGACGGGCAGCTCGCGCTGCATGAGGCACTCGTTGATGTCGACGGCCGTCATGTAGACGAGTATGTAGTGCGTGCGGTCGCTCGAGATGAGCGAGGTGCCGAGGAGGTGGCGGATGTGGCTGAGGACGTACCGCCGCACCGGCGCCGCGCTGGTGCCGAGGGCCATGTTGGAGAAGTAGACGATGCCGAGCCCGAGGCCGGCCCACGGGAGCAGCTCCTCGCGCTTGAGCGTCGGCAGCGGGCACGACCGCAGCTGCTCGACGGCCATGGCGCCGCGCTGGAGGTTCGCCTCGGGGTCGTAGCCGCCCGTCTCGAGGCCCATGTTGGCCGCGAAGGCGCTGTACATGGCAATGTAGGCGTCCTTGCCCTGGTCGAACATGGAGAAGAGGTGCACCGTCATGTCGAGCTGCATGCTGTCGACAAACGTCGGCCCGATGAAGTACTGCATGAAGTTGGCCTTGTGCAGCAGCCTCGACAGCGTCGTGCGCTCAATGTGGTCGAGGCGGCCCAGCGTGCTGCCGTACGGGCTCAGGGACTCGAGCATCTTGGACGGCGGGCTCGACGCCGAGTCCGAGGACGAGTCCGACGAGGAGTCGTCGGGCGGGCTGCCGGAGCGGTTGATGACGGAGGCGAGACTCGCCGTTCGCGAAGAGAGGCTCGGTTTCGGGTGGACGCGGGTGAGCATCGCCGGTGGCGTCGCTGACGAGGTTGTCGATGGTGTCGCCGTCGCCGATGGTGTCCCTGTCGTCGCTGGCGTCGTCTTTGTCGTCGTCGTCGTCGTCGTCGTCGTCGTCGTCGTCGAGGCGATGCTGGGTTTACGGGCGTTGGGTATCGGGCACGGCAGGTTGGCGCCCATGCCCATGATCTTGCTCCGGATGGCGACCTTGGAACGGCCCTTGACTGCGGATCGTGGCACTGGGCGCACAAAGACGCAGTCGCGGCCGTTCATGAGGCATCGGTCGCATTGCGGGTTACCTTCTGAGAAGGTACATTTCGATTTCTGATAGTAGCACGGCGCGCAAGCCTTTGCAACGGGCTGGACAGACACGATCGTGTATTAGTTGGGGGGTCGACTGGCGTCATGGGGATGGCAAAAGGAATGGATGGTGATGTGGGGGACAAGGGGTGGCGAGCGGCGGCGCAAATGACCAAAGACGACACGAGAGGTATGGGATCTCTCCATCTCAGTACCGACGACGACGTCGAGGTCCTCAAGCCAGTGTACCACCACGCGGCCATGGGTAAAGACGATGATGCATCGCAAGACAAGCCAGCCAAACTCACCATCGTGATTCAAAGTCAGGTGGGGTGGGCCATTCGAGGTGCTCCAACAGACAAAGTTCTGTGGGGGGGGAACACAGTGACAGTGGCACAGGTCTTGATCCTGGGTCGAGCAGGCCGGTCTCGTCCGCGGTCGTTGCTGGCCAGAGTCTCTGGGGGGGGGGGGGGGGGGACACAGTGACAGTGGCACAGGTCTCGATCCTGGGTCGAGCAGGCCAGTCTCGTCTGCGGTCGTTGCTGGCCAGAGTCTCGTCGCTTTTACTCTCTATCCTCCTTCGATGGCGGCGAGGCACTTGTTCGAGGAGATCGTCGCCGTCGTCTATGTCCTCGTCCTCGTCTTCGTCCTCGTCCTCGTCTCGCTTCGCTGTGCGCAGGCTTCTTTGCTCTGACGGGCAACGCGGTCGGTTCGGTGGTATTGCGCTGTGCTGAAATACGTGTGCTCCCAGTGTGGTATGTGTACGGTCAAGAGCTTGTATGCGAGACAGGTCGGTGGTACAGGACGAGAGGTAAATGCCGAGGAGTTAAGGAGCAGAGTGGGATATAAAAGCGATGTTATGATATGGCTGACCTGCTGTAGGAATCCGAGCAAAGGCGACGACGGCGCTGAGTATGGGTATGGTGGGATATGGATATGGGTATGGGTATGGATACGGATGGGTAGGGGGGCCTGGGAGGTGGAAATAAGCTTCGGGCATGGCGCGCATGGATTCGATGGAGCTATTGGGCTACAGTCAAACAGTCAAACAGTGTACGATTACGCATACATCGTAGGTAGCGGTCTGATCCATGGCCGTCAGGAAGAAGAGGAGTGCGAGGAGGACGAGGATGGGCGTGTGGTCAAGGACTCAAGCGTCTGGTCGGTATCGGGATGGAGACTCGAGGCGTTTTGGTCTGGTCTGGTCTCGTCTGGCCCCCTTCTCTATACTCGACCTACATCCATTGCAGTGTAGCGCATGTATTTTCGGTCAGAGGTAGCGCGATGGAGTTGGCACGGGTTGGAGCGCATGTCTAACGATGTCGGACGAGCTATGCTGATCCGATGCTAACAATGTTGATATTCCATGCCTACAGAGCAGGCTGGTTGAGGCTTGACGGTGGTGGTTGACTCTGAGCAACGGTCAACGCTGGCGCAGCACTCAAAGGTTGGTACAGGTATCCCGTGCAAGTACTCCGTAGTTCCTCTCTCCTTTATCAGCAGCACAGGCGAGGGGACGATGGGATACCAGGGGAGGGGTTGAAGGAAGGGGAGACGGGGAAAACAGAGGTGCAGAAAGAGGGTCAAGGCCAAGCCAAGCTGCATGGGCGTCCGGGCCAGAGGGGCGGAACGAACAGTGAATTGGGCTGCGTGTGGTGTGGGTGTGGACGAGGACGTAGAAGAGGGTGTGAGAACGAGTGGACGAGGGTGTGTGGGATGGGGGGACAAGGGACGGACTGGATGGCGAGGAGGACAGGAGAGGAGAGGACCAAGACTATCCCAGGCAGACGAGGGATCGTTGTGTTGCCTACAGCGTACTGTGAGTGCGGATACTCTGGTAGGATACGTTGAAGAAGCATTGGATTAGGCAAAGACGCCGCACAAGCACCACACGATGGATGGGCTTCTCGAAGCGTGAATACTACTGATACTACTGACTTGTAGCCATGGATGGTGGTGGCTGGCTGCTCGGAGGCGCACACTCGCCAGTCCGTCCGGCCTGGGCCTTACGAGGACGACCAGAACGAAGACGATCAAGACTTAACAGCTGCTGTGGATAGGGACGGGTTTCTCTCTCGCCCGCAGCTTTCTTCACTGTCACAACGCAACACTGCGTACGGAATACTACGTAGAGGCCATCGTTTCCCAGATGCGAGTCTCCTGCAGCAGCCTTCTTCACCATGGCATGTAGCTGGTACGCATTGAGGCATGCTCAGGGTGGTGTGGACAGCCCCCAGCGCCTCGTCTTTTGTATGAAGATTATCGAACCTGACGAGATTTGCCATGTACCGATACCGTCAGATATCCCCCATCCCCTCCCCTGCTTCACAGGCATCTCTCCATCCCTCCACCCTCCACCCTCCACCCTACAGCACGATCCCTACCGCCCCACGATGTACGCAGTGCTGTGTAATGTTAGCGTGAGTGTGGGCACTCACGGCGCAGTGCAGGGTGTCCGTACCTGACGGCGTCTTGACCTCATCCGTGATGATATACGGTTGGGCCAAGACCGCATGCGGGCATCCAGAGCGCTAGGCCGCCCTCGGAGGCAGTACGGGCGCCAGTCTGTGCACCTGAGAAGAAAGAAATGGTACGGAAAGGTCTCGCGAAGAGCGGACGGGGACATGTTGTAGACGGACAGCCCTACGGTCATCAGTCTGCCGACCAGCTTGCGCAAGGTAGAGTGCTCGTGGGCGACAGGCAGAGGAATTCTTCCATCTGCCTTTGGCACGACACCTACGGATACAAGGACAGGTCACCAAGCTTTGGCTATGGACGATCACGTCTGCCCTGCTGCGTCTCTCTGCCCGTCAACACTGCACTAATTACTTTGTATGCTCAAATAGACAAGTCCTCTAATTGCTCCGTAGACCTTGCAACATTGGTGTCCCCTGAAACGTCGCGGCGGCGCAGCCCTCTTGGGTGGAGGACACGCCCGTTGTGAGGGAATGAGGGAAAAGTGGCCTGTTTTGACTTTCTTCCCCCTTCTCTAGCTCATCGCACGGATGTCCAGATCGGCGAGCAGAGAGAGTGAAGCCAAGTCTAGCACTGCTTTGAGAAGATTGCCCGACTGGCGGATTGCTGATGGGCCCGTAGAGTAAGTACTAGTCTAATGGCGCAAGACCCTGACTAGGATGGTGTCTCTAGCTGGGCTGGATGGCTCATACTACCGCGGTATGGGACGTGAAAGCCCAAGGACAACCATCTCTTCATTACTTTGTGTAAGCACGTACACAGTCAAAGGTCGACGTTTGCTGAAGCCTCGGTCCCAGTTCTGACCACTCGAGCCATGACATTTGACTACGACTGAGAAACCGCTGATGGTCGCCGTTACTCGTCAGCAAGGGACTCCCCAGCCGGGGCTGGCACAGAAGCAGCTTGATGTGCGGTCGTGCCATCTCGATCAAGTGGTATCATCATGGCACCGCGTTGAGGGGAGTGTACTACCTAGGTAGGTGGCATTAATTAGTAGCCATCTTGATAAAATAGCATGGCGAGCACGAAGCCATGTCTTGGTTTGCTTCCTCGACTTGGCTCTGCATGCCCTCCCACGTGTACTCAGTATGCTCCAGATGGTCCCCGAAACCTTCCACGCGCGACTCGAGCGGTTACACTGAAGGTCCTCTTCTGCCCTTGCATGCTCAGCAACGTTCGACATTGCCTTGGATAACTCGAGAAGCGCGCCCGAAGCGACAGGACCCCTGTATCGGTCCGGTCCCATTCCCAGCGGCAGTGCGACCACAATGGCAGGATGGACACATGGCTCGAGGTGAGCGAGGGAGTGAGTGAGTGATAGAGACTCGAGACCCCTGGCGTTGCGCCTCGGGGCTAGCTCCCGGGCCCGCGCCCGCGTCTGCGCCCGGACGAGCTGGAGTGACAGAAGCTGGGGCAGCAGGGCTGGTTTCCCTTTGGGTCGTCGTGGGTGTCGGTAGGTAGAGATGGTGTACACACCGCGGACTACAGATGCGATGCGGGACACTTGCTGACAGCAAGGCTTTGTGTCCCTCAGCGCCCCGTGTGTGCTGCGTGCCTCGAGCTGCGCATGTGTCTGCCGAGACTGGACTGTTCTGTTTCTCGCCTGTTTCTCCCCTCTGTTTCGATCGCTCTGTCAGAGAACTCCTCGCAGTGACCTTCTACGTGCCGTCAGACATGGCACGATCAGCGTCTCAGAGCCTTGGGACCAGAGACGAGGCGTTTGACAAAGATACCCATCCAGTGATTTGTGCGGAGCGTAGATGGAGGTACAGAGCAGCATGCAACAAGCAGATGATTGCACGTATTACAGACGTGATATCCAAGCATACGGGCTGGGCCAACGCAACGCTAGGAGGAGGTTCCTGTAGCCAACGTAGCAGCCATATGTTGTGAACAAGTATCTGTGATCATGCCAAGGACCGGCTACCGCTTTTCTCAGCGTCTTTTCTCATCTTGTCATGCCTGTTCCTCACAGCTTTGTCCAATTAGCCGCCAAGCCGGACCTGGTTCGCTGATAGCAGCTGCAGTACACTATTCGAGGCATAGCAGCAGCAGCAGCAGCAGCAGCAGCAGCAGCAGCAACTACAACCAAGAGACGGATGTGAACATGGGCCTACAGGGATGGAAGCAAGAAAGCTGGAAGCAAGAAGCAGCTGGTTCCTCCAGGGTTCAAGGGCGAAGCCGATGGCTGCCTCGGTCTGCCAGAGGTAAAGGTTGCCTCGACGAGTCAACGCCGGCAAGTTGCGCCTGGTGGTCCAATCTACCGCGACGGCCATGTTAACCTGTGCGTCAGGTTTGCTACTGTGGTTCTCTGCCGACTCTCTGCTGGTTGGCGCGTTCCATCGAGCGGAAATCCTCTCGGAGAAGATCAGTAAAACTCTGAAAACTTAAGAGTGACTGACTGCCCGAGACTTGCGAGATGTACACAAGGAAGACAATTTTAAATGGTGCGCCGCTAAAGTAAGTGTGCCAAGGAAGGTCATGCTTGCTAAGCTGTAACTGAGTCGTGTCGTGTGGTGTCGTGCTGTGCTCGCAGTCGCTTGCGAAGACGGAACCATTTTGCTTCCCAGGTTGTAATGAGCACCTTGCCATGTAGAGACTAAGGATGTATTCAAAAGTCCGCAAGAAGAAGAGTCTCTTCTGGCTGAGGATCAGTATCCCACGTGGAGGAGCCTGCCGCTATTCCGAACGCCCTGCCTTTACGTGTGTCCACCGCCGTGAATCAAGAGCCTTGCTGTCTATGCAATAAGCTGCCAGTACATGCATGGTATTAGCACACGGGAAACCTACAGATACTGGTGTTGTATTTACCCCAGGTCCCTCCACGCGCGCAGCAGTACTCCGTACCGTTGACGAAACCAAATTTTCGCTGCTGCGACGCAATCTCCTAGCTGTTTTCTACTTGATATTAGCCAATGTAACACGCGGGTATGCGACTCCTTTGGGCTTGCTGTGGGCTTGTCATTATGAGCTCCAAGAGCTCCAGAGCCTCCTTGGCGAAATGGCCGAGATGCCCGTGTCATTAGCAACAAGACAAGACATGCTGGCAGCAGCCTTCAACTGCTGTGTACTATACGGATTCGGTTACCTCTCATTAGTCCTAGGCGTCTCCGGCCTGGCAGCAAGACCAGTGGAAAGCTTCATCGTAGCATCCGCGGCTTTAACGGCACTCGAGTCTTGGCTTCCTCGCGAGTTGACAGAGACCCAGAGACCCAGAGACCCAGAGACCCAGATACCCATGACATGGCGCGCGGTGTCAACGTCGACGGCGGACGAGCCTCAAAGCCTCGGCTTCGGTCTTGGCATCAAGCAGGAATTTTCAAGGATGTGTTTCGTTCCTTGGTGTTCAAATAGTCTACGGACACAGATACCATCGGTCTCAAAGTGCTGTTGGGCTGCCGCAAGTGGCATCGCTTGACTTGACTGGCGGCTTCTTCGCCCTCTTGAGTTTGCGTACACGAGACGCGCGTTTCCACCAAGCACTCACTCTGTCGACACCGACAGTCTCGTTCTCAACTCGTGTCGCAATGTCTTGATGTCTTGGCATCGGCTTGCGCGACTCTTGATCATGCGGTGGAGGCACCCCTCGCACCTTTGCTGCGTCCTTCTCTTGGCGGGCGGACAGCGCCATCTTGACGTTCCGGACCCTCGTCCCGTCTGCGTCAATGAGGCCATGTCAGCCATCGTCATCTCGAGGGTGGGCGGCACGCCTTGGCGCAACCCCGTCTTCGACATTGCCCACAAAGCCGTTTTCCCCGTTGCCATGCTCGGTGTTTTCTTTGCACCGCCTCTTGCGATACCATCAAGGCCCTCATTTCACTGCCTCGGACGTCGATCTCGAGTCCTCGACCCTTGACTGAGCGTGAATTGTCTCCCAGGGAATATGCCATGCTTTACCAGGACTCGACGGACCATGTCGAGGTGGCATTTCATGGGCACCGTCCCTATTTGTCAAACACCAATTCTCTGCTTCAGCAGAATCTCCACCGGGCCATGCCACGGTGAGCTTGGCCATCTCGCAACCCATCTCATCCACCACCCTCTGCAGATTCATGCTACGTATGCCTGGGCAGACTTTCCGTAGACAGCGCACCCGTACAGGCGTGATTATTGACTCGTACTCGTAGAGCCCGGGCATGACTCCAGCTGGAAAGCAGGTCCAGCCCGTATCCTCTACGCAGTACGCATACGCACAGCAACGTACAGCAGCCAGGGGCACAAGAGAGACTCGAACACCAACAACGATCCTATCAACGAACAAGGCACACCTCCTTGAACCCCGGATTTTAGGGCTCTCCCTTGGAACTGGCTCCCGCATGGGACCTACATTGCTGTGCATCTCGCACTCATAATATGTACCCTACCTCGCCTGCTTGTACGCACTGCTTGTACGCAGCACGCGCTCGCAGACTCGCGGCAAGGGACAGGCAGAGGCACTCGGAAATTCCCTGCCATGTCCAACCACAGCGCGAGCTGCTCCCGTCGAGTGCTGGCGGAGCGACGACCAGGTCCATCCCACCATCTTGGCAGCCCACGAAACTACCCCTCCCACCCCATCGCTGCCTCTCACCCACCTCCACTCCTCGCAACCAGCGAATCTCATCCAGCAGCTCGAAATCAAAGTTCAGCAAGTCCCCTGGCTGAGGCCGCAGATCACCTCGTCCGTCTCCAGCTTCCATATGTACCTGTAGACGTGACGCCTGGGCCGCTGCTCCGCTTGTCCGGCAAGCTGGGGTGATCCTTGGGAATCGTTCCACATACCATCGCCGTCCCGCCTCACTCCCCCCTTCCCAAGCGGTGTTAAAACATTGATACTCATCGTGACGACCGCAGCCTTCGAGATGATGGCCTTGGCCCGAACTCCGGAGAGACCCGCATCCAGAGATCAAGATGAAGAGGAACGTGGTTCGAAATGCATAGCCTACACTACTCGTACGCAGCCAGGCCTGCTCCGCCCTTGGCTAATCATAGATGCGACCGCCAAGACGCTTCTGCTGGTCGTTTGCCTGGCAGATATCCATTTCTCGAGCCTGGCGGTTGTTGCCGTAGCCTCGTCAACTTCTCTGTCCTTCACCCTCTTCTCTGCCTCGTGACGACGCCCGCTCTTGGCACTGACCGCTAGCCAAGGTGTTGCCACCTAAAGATAGCGACCTGGATTAGATGCCATGCTGGACATTTCCGTTCAATCAGAGCCCGGCATTCACGAGGAGCACGAAATGCGACGCTCTACTTGTAACCGTCTCCAGGCGAGTCAAGAAGTTCAGGCAACAGGGAGATTTACCGCGGCCGTAGCGTTGGTCATGCTTGTCCCGCAACTTTCAAGTCAACAAGAGACCGGACGACTGATGGCCTGCTGGCCTGCGTGTGTTGGTGGATGAACAAGGACACGGAAGCAACTGACTTGTCCAGCCGAGTCAGAGTCGTAATACTCTGTGCGTCCCCAAGCGCCGTGATCTTCCTAGATAGGCGGAAGAGGACGTCGGGTCCGACAGGAGGTCCCGTACTTCGCCGCGAAACGAGGCAACCAAAGCTCCCAAAGTCTGGAAAAGAGGCAGGGTCGGGTTAACCTACCGTCGGGAAGACGAGTATCCAGTCAGTGCTTTCAAGCTCTCGTCGTGGCCCAGCCTCGTAACTCTCCCTCCCGCGTCCATCCGCCGCGGATGGGACTGTCTTTGGGCCCCGGCAGAGCAAACAGAACAGGCCTCTGGCTTCTCTGGGATTCCAGCCTTTTCCTCGGTTTCGGTGGTCGGGTTTGCCTGCGGACCGCTCCTTGCGCCTATCTCACGCTGCTCGCGAGCTGTCCGTCCGCGACCAGGTTGATGCTCCCGTCGTCGAGAGGGTCGGTGTTGGCTGTTGTCGGGCAGTGTCCGACCCGTCAGGTCTCGTCTCTCGTCTGGATCTCGTCAAAATCTCCGCACACCTCCGCAAGGGCGGGCGTTTCAACGGTCCAGCGGATAATGGCTTCTCGAGACGATACTGCGGCTCCACAGATGCTAAGTGCATGCATGGCTTATGGCTTCCTGTCACGATACATCTTTTCCCAGAAACGGCCAGCGATAGACTCGTGGAAGGATGAACTTGGATCCAAAAACAGCGCGGAGGGTGCGGCCCGTCGTCGCTTGTTATGTGGTCTGAAGGGTTGTTACGGGCGTTCTGACGATGCAGGTGGCCGCTTACTTTCTGCCTCCTTTGCACTAGAACCTGTCCGCGACCTTGTTCTTGGTTGAAATAGGACTTCGGATGGACTCGGATTGTGGAGCTCACGAACCATAATGCTTGCTGAGTTGCGGCATGACGGTATCATCACATGTCTGCTAATCTTTGCCCATTCAGAGTGCTCCAAGACGCGTCGGGCAACAATCCTCATCCTTTCAGTTGACTCCATCGTCCACACTTTAATAGTCTCTCTATTCTGAAAAGCACTTCTTCTCATTGGAAGCCTGGTTTGCGCAAGTTGACCGCTTAGATGAACGCCCTCCATCTCAAACAACCGACTTTCAACCTTAACCCAGGATGGCCCGGTGACCTCAGCTGGCTCCTCGGCACCAAGCTTCTCCCCGCATCGACATCTCTCAAGTGCCGTCCTCGCGAATCACCCAAACGTCTTGTCGGCAGTTTTACTATTGGCCGTTGAAGCTCTCGGGCGCCAGTTCTGTACCCCGACTCGTATCTAGGAGTTGGAGACAGCTAACCGTCCGTCCAGCCGGATCGCCAAATGATGTAAATAACCTTTGCCTCAGTTCCGCGAATAAACAGCAGATTGTGGTCGAAGAAACTGTGGCGAGTCGTAGATTTAAAGCTGTGCCTGAAGCAATCTCGATGAATCGTAAACACGAGCGCGGTGATATCTAGCCAGCTCCCGTCCCCGAGGTTCCCTGACCAGTGCCCTGCGTCTGCTCGAGTCGTGGCACGACGTGATTTCTCTACACCTCGCGCCATTGTGTGTCATCGCAAACGTCCCTTGGCAAACATTCTGGACCCCAAACATCCTTGATTCGCCAGTCATCCAGCCCACGTTGCAGTTGCTCACGATGGACACCCCCGGAGAGGCCCTTCGTCCGAGCACCCGGACCCAGACCTACACCGAGACGGTCGGGTGGCTCCTCCGCCGGTACTGGCCGCTCATCCTCTCCCTGCTGCTCATCGCCGACATCCTCCGCACGCGCTACCTCTCTCCGCTCCGGCGGTTCCCGGGTCCGGCGCTGGCCTCCGTCACGCGGTGGTGGAACGTCGCCACGACCGCCTCGGGCCGCTCTCACCTGCGCCACATCGCCCTGCACCGCGCGTACGGCCCCGTGGTCCGCACCGCCCCGAACGAGGTCTCGCTGAGCTCGCCCGAGGCGGCGCGGCACGTGCTGAGCGCGGGGAAGCGGTTCTACAAGACGCGGTTCTACGGCGTCTTCCCGCCCGTCGAGAACCCGGACATCTTCACCGAGGTGGACGAGTCCGCCCACGCGCGCAAGAAGAAGGTCGCCAACGTGCCGTACAGCATGGCGGCCATGCAGCACCTCGGCCCCTTCATCGACGACGCGATCGATCTGCTCGTGAACAAGTTGGACGCCTTCGCGGCGCGGCCGGGGGGGAGGGGGGCGGTCGATCTCGGCGCGTGGCTGCATTACTTTGCGTTTGACGTGCTCGGCGAGGTCGCCTTTTCGCGGAGCTTCGGATTCCTCGCGGAGGGGAGGGATGTGGAGGATGCCATTGCGACGATTGACCGCTCACAGGCGTACAACGGTATCGTCGGGCAGATGCCGTGGGTCGATTACCTGCTGAGGCGGAACCCGCTGTGGAAGCTGGTCCCGCGGCTGGACACGAAGAACGCGCCGATTACGAGGATTGCGTTGAGTGAGATGGAGAGGAGGAGGCCGTTTGACAAGGAGAGCGAGGGGCAGCTGAGGAACGACGACGGGAGGCAGGACCTGCTGGCGAGTCTGATCAAGGGGCATCTCAAAGGTCCCGAGAGGTTCAGCGAGGGTGATGTTTTCGCCGTGGCACATGGCGCCATGTGAGTGGCATCTCGTTTTGATGAATATGATGGAATCGTAAATGGCTGACTTGACGACATCAGCTTTGCGGGCTCGGATTCGACGGCATCGACCATGCAGTCGCTCTTCTGGCATGTTCTCTCGTCGCCTCAGGT
The DNA here is from genome assembly GCA_004366825.1 of Colletotrichum spinosum. Lineage (NCBI taxonomy): Eukaryota > Fungi > Ascomycota > Sordariomycetes > Glomerellales > Glomerellaceae > Colletotrichum > Colletotrichum spinosum. The sequence goes on along the minus strand of QAPG01000131.1, from coordinate 15,897 downwards.
CCACGAAAGGCTCGTCGATGAGATGAGGACCGCCGTGAGAGCGGGCGCCGTGCCACCCACAGGCAACGTCTCCTGGGCAGAGGCTCAGGGTTTGTCCTACTTCCAGGCGTGCTTGAAGGAAGCCATGCGCGTGCGACCTGCAGTAGGGCTGAACATCACCCGCGTTGTGCCACCTGAGGGGGCGGAGTTGGATGGAGTTCATTTGCCAGGAGGAACGCAGGTTGCCGTGAATGGCTGGGTGCTGCATCGCGATAGGCGCACATTTGGAGACGACGCCGACGACTATCGGCCTGAACGGTGGCTGGCTGGCGTTGACGAAGCGAAGAGGATGGAGAGGTACATGTTCCAGGTAAGACTTGTGACACTCGAGCTATACGAGGACTCGCTCGGCTGAATGTTCTGCAGTTCGGTGGAGGTAGTCATGTGTGTATTGGGAGGAACCTGGCCTTGCTGGAGATCAACAAGGTCGTGCCGCGACTTTTCCGCGATTTCAAGTTTGAGCTGGCTCATCCGGGGCGTCCTCTCAAGGCGACTGCCACGTTCTTTGTCGTGCAGGAAGGGCTGGAGGTCCATGTTGCCAGAAGAGAGTGGGCATGATTGCGGTGTATCGTGTCTTTCGGGCCAGGGAGATGGTGATGCGGCAGTGTCTGTCGAACTTGAAATGAGCTCGGCAACGACGTTGATATACAAGTGAATAGCGAACGAGGGTAGATGGAAGAGATTTGTCACGTAGGAACTTGTAACGTTCATCAAATATGGCTTTTGAATCTTGTAGACATGCGAAGGAGCCTTCTCATCAAGTGGACGTCGACACGGATCGTCAATCGCAAGTAGATCCACAGCTTATTCACAGGAATATAATGCTGGCAGCATGTGCGCTTGACTGCATCGTAAAGAAGTCTTGGTGTTATTGCTGACGGAATCGTAAGTTGGATTTTGAAGGAGAGGGCTCACATCCACAGATGGAGTTTTTACTTCGGTATCATACTGTTGTTGGATGAAGAATCTCTCACTACCTTCATCAGAGTGTGGCTGAGATGAGTCCAGGAGTCAAGACAACAGGTTGGCCCGTCCGAAGTATTGATGACGAGAAACTAAGTTGATCCAACCATCTCTCATTTCCAGACCCTGATTACTCAATCGCGAGAGATAGCCGACGCAACTGTCGGACCTTGCCCGACGTTGTGTGCCCCAAAGAGCGCAAACATGCCATTTTCGTTTCTTCAATGTGGGCGTCGATGGTGTGAGATGACGACGCAGAACCAGATTGGCTGCAGAGGGATCCTCCGACATGCAATCCACCTATCTCGACCTCATTGTGGGCGTCGATTGAGTGCCCGATAAAGCAGTGCGGGGTGTCCGGCGCGGTATCACCATCGCAGCTCGAAATGGCGTCAGGCCGGGTTCGGCGCCGACCCACCGCGAACCAACGTTATCTCCAGCCCGGCACGGGGGTGAGCCAGCTACCCGGGAGCCCTCATATTAAAGGCCTGCCATCTGCGGATGTGTCTTGCGTCGGGGTAGCCGTAGTCTGCAAAAAGAAGGTTTACGACGTCAAGATGGGAGTCAACGGTCAACAGCTTCAGGTCGCCATCGTTGGTGCCGGTATCGCCGGTCTCACGGCCGCCATCGCCTTGAAGGACCATCCCGGGATCAATGTGCAGATCTACGACAAAGCGAGAGAGCTGAGAGAGGTTGGAGCGTCCATCGCGCTGGGCCCGAACGGGTTGAGGACGTTGGAGAAGCTGGGCATACACAACGCTCTCGACGATGAGATTGCCTTCCGGAACAAGTCTGGGTACCCCATGATTTACCGGTCAGTCGTTCATCTTCTCATGGGCAATCCATCCAATGTACTGACGATGATGAAGCCACTACCAGACGGGTGAGATCGTCTCTGTCGACGAGCACCGCGGCGACGTCGACCCACGCCACAAGACTGCGCGCTTCCACCGCCCGCACCTTCAACAAGCTCTGCTGAAGCACATCGACCCATCGCAGATCCATCTCAACAAGGCCTTTCAGAACATCACAAACGACGAGTCTACGGGCAGGCTAGACATCACCTTCACCGATGGCTCGGCGATCACGGCGGACGTCCTCCTCGGAGCTGACGGCATCCACTCGGGCGTTCGGAGCTTCTACGTGCCATCGTCCAGGTCCAAGTGGACCGGTTGGACGGCATTCCGCGCCGTGTACCCCGTGTCGCACCTCGCCCACATCCCCGACATCCCGGACGAAGCCGAGCACTGGTGGGGCGTTGACCGGACGTGGTTCATGTCCAAGCTGGGCCGCGGCCTCTTCTGCATCGTCGCCTCGCACCAGAGCGACCCCGACGCGCCGGACGCGTTGTACAAGGAGACGGTGTGGAACACGGACAGCGACGCGAACCTGCTCAAGGAGCACTACAAGGACTGGCACCGGCTGGTTCGAGACATCATCGACGCCACGCCGGCCGACTCGTTAAAGGTGTATCCCAACGCATCGGCCCACGGACTCGACAGCTGGGTTCTCGGGGAGGGCAGGGTGACGTTTGCGGGCGATGCCGCGCATGCTCACGGAGGCGCGTTCGCGGCGGGCGGTAGTCTGGCGATCGACGACGCGTGGGCATTTGCAAGTGCTATTCAGCATGTCTTCCCATCGAGCGCGACGGAGCTGCCATCGGCGCGGGACATCGAGAGGGCGTTGCGGTTGTACGAGAAGACCAGGAAAGCACACACAGACAGAGTGCTCGACACGGTGCACTCGACGAACAAGAAGAAGGTCGAGAGGCTGGGTGTCGACGAGACGGACGAGGGCCTGCGGGCCAGGATGAAGAACCGGGTTGAGCCTGTTTGGATCCACGAGCACGACGTCGAGGATGTGTTTAAGCAGGTCATTGCTGACGAGGCGAGTGAGAAGAGGATACCAGAGACGGCAGCTGGGCAGATTGAGAGTCGGCTTTAGTTTGCCTACCTAGACTAGGGAGCGAAACTACAAGGAGCAGAACGGAGTTGGAATACTGCGCAGTTGAGGTAGAGGCTATTCGAACACGCTTCAAGTATTAGCAAGTGTCTCTGGTGCAGTAAGAAACCTTGGCCCAACCGATGTCATGTCCTCTTCGCATACACCAGCCGGTATAGAGCATGACAGAACAGCTGTCGAAGCCTCGTGTAGGGACAGCCCGGATAGCCGGAACAGTCAGCACAACGCGAACGAGCGCCGACTTCCCGTAGCGCCATAGTGCTTGGCTGATCGCCATGATGGACGATGATGCATTCGAGCTGGAGGAACTGAGCTCCGATTAGAAAGATGGGCAGTGCTATCAATCGATAACAAAGATAGCGATAAGAGGCAGCAAAAAAGAAAGCAAAAGAAAAGGAAGCGCCGCGAGTGGTCCCTGCGTTGTTAGCTGCCGCCTGGCCTGTGCTTGGGTAAGCAGCTCCGGGTCAATTCTATGGGCTCTGGTTGGCTGAAAAACCTCGGGGACATCTCCACTTTGGGGCTAACCGCCATTCCCGCGGCGCCAGTGCTCTTCGTCCAATGGTTGAGCTCGAGAAGGTTCCACCACGTGTGCCTTCCCGTCATTCTCCCAGTGGGATGTGCCCTGTACTTCCGTATCTTGTATCCCGTACCCTCGTATCACTGGTGCCATCTCCAACTTGAGCTGCCAGTTCCAGCTTCAGCTCCCTCGTCGTCACGTCGAGCTCCTCGACTCCCTTGCGAGGCCTTGGGCGGTCTCACTTCAAGCAAACACCGCCCCGAGGTCTGGTGCGCGTTGTCTTGTTTCTTCTTGTTTGCGTCTTGGTGTCATTCACCCTCCAGTCATTTGCTCTTCCTGCGATTGATTGATTACCCCGCCGTCGACAGCCTCAAATCTTGGACGGTTTGCGCCCAGCGATAGGGCAAGGTGTTGTCCCTTTCTGATGTCGCCATCCTTCACACCATGAGATAACGAGGTCTGAAGACTCCATTGCTCTCAGTTAGCCAATCCCCGCTCCCAAATTGGTCCCTTCATCGAGCAGCCATTGACCTTGTCTTTCCAGTTCTTGCCCAACATGGCGCCGTCCACGAGAGCCGCCCAGTCCGCCCCGAGCACCCCTAGCAAGTCGAGCCAGACTGCTAGGGCAGTAGAGATTATCGAGAAGTTGAACCGGGACTACAATCTCTCCATCGAGATACCGGACGTCACCCTCACCCCCATCTCCGCCCGGATACGATCGAAACACGATCCTGCCTTTGCGCGCAGTGACAAGATTATCGGCCGCTTTCGTTTCCACTGCTGGAAACAACCCGCAATGATCGACAGAATCCTGCACAACTTCCACATGGAAGCTCGCGCTGTTAGTCAGAGATGGGTTCGTCCGGTAGACTATTCTGAGCCATGCCTCAGTACACCCCCGCCGCCGAAAGCCGCATCACCCGGCGAGGCTTTGGCCTTGGAAGAAGTCCTCGTCAAAGTACTCGACAGAGCCAAAGAGCAAGTCAATGCAATTGAACTCCATCCAGTTGACCATCATCGTCCTCAGAGCGGGCAGACGACTCACTGTCCTGCCGATCTTTCAGAGCCCAAGAGGCGACCCACGGATGGCAAGCAGAAGGACTCATCCAAGAGAGCCAAGCCTAGTCCTCCTCGTGACAAACCGGTCGGCGAACCCATAGCCAGTGCTCTTGATCAAGTTCCCAGTCGCTCTCACTTGGTCAGACCTGGCTTGGCCGCGGCCATGTTCCGGGACGTGGACAGAAAAGCCAAATCCAAAGCCTCCTCTACCAGGGCTTCAACGTCTGCCAGAGACAGCATCTACGGCAGCACTTCGCTAGCGACGACCGCCAACACTAGTCGCACCTCCATCTTCTCTATTACCGAAGATGCGCTGCCAGCAACCCAGGAGACGGTACCGGTGTCCAGTGGATATGAGAGGGCATTCAATCCGAGGTCGAGTCAGGACCTTGACCTCTTTCCCGCATCATCTGGTGACATTGATGCTTTGAACGTGTCATTCACGGCACACGACGTTGCCACGCCTGTCAGGCTCTTTGCCGAACCTCTCCCACCTGTGACACCACCAGCCCCTGCCAGTCCCAGCCTCGAGACAGTTTATTCCGAGGTGTCCGGTCTGGACGACTGGGCGCTACATGTACCACTCTACATACCACCTCGTAAGCGGTCGGAGCCAGTTGACCTGCATTCGCGGCTCGAGGCCACCTGGCGTGAGTTTACCTGTTCAACGAAACCACACGCCGTTGGCCTCAACCATGCCGCTACATGCTGACCATCCGAAAGCCAGATTCCCACAATGGCTCAACCGCGCGCCATTTGCCGTGGCATGGGAAATCACCCGTATCGCCCTTCACTGCAGAGTCGACCTGGGCGAGGTACAGATGACGTATGACGAGACGTGGGAGAATTACAACGACTTGTCGAAAGCGCTCGTGGCGGATCCTCTCTTCAGCGGAAAATCCTTCCCCGAGAGGCCCGAAGATGACGCTTGGTTGGCGGCCTTGAGTCCAGGCTTCAGGTCTCCCAAAGGACAGCACGCCGTCTTTTCGGCTTCTCTCGACCAGACCAGGAACACCAAGTCCGGTCCCAATTTTGCCCTGACAATGCAGCCCATCACCTTGGACATGGGTTGCCGTCTCCATCGACGTTTTGGATCTGATCGCTTCTTGGACCTCTTGATACCGGCCCCAAACTCGTGGCAGAGACCGCTGAACAGCCCGGACAAGTCTCGCGAGGTCGTTGATTGGTTTTCTTCCGGATTGCACTACCTCGCTGGCAGGCAATGGCGGACTTTTTTCTCCAAAGATGCAGGTTACAGGACGCCGCAAAGGAACGATACTCTGGGTCCCGACCCGAAGCCGGTATTCAAAGACCGACTATACTTGTTTGCTGAAAACGGCAATCACTTTCACGAACCCCTCCCCATGTCCTATGGGTCCAGTTCCCCCAACGACAGAGTGAAGCTCGAGGTTTGCCACATGCTCGACTGGCTTTTGCAATTGGACAGCAACGAGACGCAACCCTACCTGAAGCTGTTCACCCGCATTCAACTAGGTAGGACCGATCGGTATGCCACGGATAGCTCGCGTCAGCTAATGCAGTGCTTTCAGGACTCAGCAAGACGATTCCCGTCGTGGAACTTGACCAACATCAGATAATAAACCGGGCCACGGATTTTCGCTCACGAACAGGCGAGATCATGAATGACGGCATCGGTCGCATGTCGGAAGCGCTCGCGCGCAAGGTGAAGGATGTCGTTGGTCTAACAGACGTCCCCTCCGCTATCCAAGGACGCTTCGGCCCAGCCAAGGGCATGTGGATAGTCGATAGCAACATTTCTCCCGAGCAGTTGTGGCTAGAAACCTGGCCTTCTCAACGGAAATGGAACTGCGACTTTGAAGACGCTGAGCATCGGACTCTCGAATTTCGGAGTCATGCTGCCGAACCACGGTCTGCCAGTCTGAACGTCCAGTTCCTGCCCGTCTTGGAAGACCGAGCTGCAGATAAGACAGCAATGCGAAACGCCATCGGCGATAGCCTTGTCGACGAATTGAACCGCGAGTTTGAGAAGCAGAAGAGCGCCATGGATAATCCACTCAAGTTCCGGCAGTGGGTTAACGAAATTTCGATGGCGAGAAAGCAGCGTATGCTACACAATCGAGTGCCCTTTTTGGGCGGCCTTCCCGATTCCACCGAAGAGACGATGAATTTTCTCTTGGATGGAGGTTTCGAAACACAATCTCAGAAGTTCCTGCAAGAACATGCTTGGGAACTGCGACGGACCGCCTGCGAGAACCTCAAGAAGAAAATGAGCATCAAAGTCCCAAACTCAGCGTACCTGTACATGGTCGTTGATTTCACGGGGGTTCTTGCAGAAGACGAAGTGCACATATGCTTCTCGTCCAAGTTCAAGACCGAGTCCTTCTCCAATACCATGCTTCAAGGACGCGACGTTCTCGTTGCTCGTTCTCCGGCCCATTTCGTCAGTGATATTCAGCGCGTCAAGGCCGTTTTCAAAGAAGAGCTGGAAGCTCTCAAAGACGTTGTCGTCTTTTCCTCCAGGGGCGACGTCCCTCTTGCCCAAAAGCTGTCCGGCGGTGATTATGACGGGGACAAGGCCTGGGTGTGCTGGGAGCCGGCCATTGTGACCAACTTTCGCAATCACAACGTTCCTCCCGCCCCCGACCTGTCAGACTACCTGAGAAAAGACGAAACGAAGTACGGCGACCTTGTGCAGAAGCACGACAAGAAGCGCGCCGTCAGTGAGATGATAAAAGAGAGCGTGGCCTTCAGCATGCGCCTCAACTTCCTGGGTATTGCCACCAACTTGAAGGAAAAGCTCTGCTACAGCATCAACAGTGTCAACAACAGATACGCCCTTGTCTTGAGCACCTTGCTGAGCCTCCTTGTCGACCAAGCCAAGCAAGGCTACCTGTTCACCAATGACGACTGGAAACGGATCCAGAAAGAGTTGCTGGACATGGACAAGATCAAGAACCTGGGAGATCCCGCCTACAAGGGTGATAGCTGGTCGGGCCGGGGCGAGCCACTTCATATCATTGATCATCTCAAATTCCGGGTAGTCAAGGATGCCATCGACAAGGAGCTGGAGAAGCTCCACCTAGCCATGAACCCTCGACGCAACGCAGCAGTATACTGGGATGCGGAACTCGTCGAGCGATACAAGGACTTTGAAGAGCTGGCTTCGAACGTGCCTCGTCTCAAGGAGGTCCTGCGAAATCTGACAAAAGATTTGGAAGCGTTGGAGGACGAATGGCGCGCGAAAATAGCTGGCAGAAAGGACAAGGAAATTCGCAGCTGCATCCTCGAGGTTTACGAGTCTTATCGTGCAATACAGCCTCGGCCATCCGAGAAGTTGGATCCTCTGCTGGCAGCCTATCTCAACCCGAGCGAGGAGAATTCGACGTGGGCGTTGCTGCGGGCAAGCACGGCCTTTCAAAATCATTACACCAAGCCCAAGTTTGTTTGGCGGATGGCGGGCAGGCAGTTGCAGTACATCAAGTCCCAGACGAAGGCCACCCGTGACAACGTACCTGTGACCGTGGTACCCGTCATGTATGCGGCCCTCAAGCCGGACTCAAAGCTCATCACTCATATGGTAGCCAAGATGGGAGAGGATGGCGCCGAGTACCCTGAGGCTGATTCAGACGCCGAGGACTGAGCAGCAGCAGACTGAGGGCACAACCCTTTCTTTTCACACCCGATACTTTGAATGACGCCGTGGGTCTGAATACTGGTACCAAGGTACCTTGACAAGGCTGCCTGCTTCTCTGACGCAAGTTGGAAAGTAAAGAGGCCGCGATGATGATGATGACCTTGGGAGATGGATCAGTTTTTGCGTGGATACCCCTTTTCCTCTGATAGATACCGCCTTGTGCCGCCAGTTCTAAGACACAGACACAAGTTCGCTTCGATAGATGATTTCCACGTGCGAAGTCCATGCCATCCAGTTGTGGCGGCGTTATACTTTGGCCATCCACCCCAACATCACGGCCGCTTATCGATGTGGGCCATGGCTGCAGAATTGTAACCTTGATGAAGCCAGTCCACCTGCTCAGTGCCAGAGAGGTGGGAGGTTTCTCCGATGCTTCAGCGTCTCCTATAAAGCTGGCCCCCGTCTACCCTGCCTGCTGCTTTTCTCTCCCACCACAACACGCCAGTACAAAACGATTTTCAGCCAGAACCCACCAGTATTCACACTTATGGATAAAATGGATTGTAAAAACTTGGACTACATCGCAAAGCAGGCTATGCATACCAAAAACCTCGAGACCGCCCTGAAGAAGGCCGAGGCGCGCGAGGCAGAGCAGGCCGCGCAGATTGACAAGCTCACCAAGGACCTCGCCAAGGAGAAGGAGGTTGCCGGGGGGCTGATCCTGGCCGACAAGCATTTGCAGCGCGAGAGAACACAGCACCTCGAGACCAAGAACGCGGCAAAGGTCAACCTGGCCAACGAAAGAACACGCGCCAGCCTAATCGTTTCCGAGTACATGGTGCTCATCAGGCGTTTGGACGTTGAAGGGGAGGACCTCAGAAGGGGGCAGAGGCTCCTCGAGACGGAGATGAAGACATTCCAAGCGAAGAGTTTCGCGCTCGAAGCCGCCTGGCTCGGCTACGAGAGCGCCAAAGACGTCCTCAAGGAGGACCGGGCCGAGCTCACGGCGGACCAAAAAGACGTCGAGCATGGAAATAACATGCTCAAGTTGGCCCAAGGCAAGCTCGCCAAGGAAAGAGCAGAGCTGGAGGACGGCCGGAAGGCGCTCGAGGCCGAGAGGCGGCGCACAGACGCCGATGTTTCCATCATGAGGAAGCAGCTCAGCGACCAGTACGAAGGGCACGTTGAGCAGCTTCGCAAAAGGCTCGGCGACAAAGCCCAAGAGCTCGAGGAGAGGGCAATTGCCATCAGAGACACGGAGCAAGAACTCGAGCAGAGGAATGTCGCCGTCCATGACAGGGAGCAAGAAGTGGAAAGAAAGGCTAAAGAGCTCGGTGACCGGGAACAAGAGCTCGATGAGTGGGAAGAGAGACTCTACGAGAAGGAAGAGCGGCTGGACGGCGAGGAAGAAAAGAAGTCCGATGAGGACAACTACGATTTTGTCGACTATGTCCAGCCGGAGTGGTAAAAATGGCGTTGGAAGACCCTGACCATCGGTTGACGGGTAATTGATGTACAGTAGTCATCAGGTGGACTTTTATGATAATCTATCAGATGGAAAAACGATGTTGCTGACGGTGGTGATGCGTAAGAATGCCGCCAGCTTCAGGGAAGACTTCTTCTCTGCGCTATGATAGTTGAACAAACAAAATAACGATATGAGCTGTGTTTGTAATAAGTCTTCAGCGTCAGTATTTCGGTACTTCCATTCTCCAAAGTGAATCAAACTCTCTTAGTATTAATAGAGAGTTATAATAATAAAAACCCCAAAAAAAACGCCGTAGCGATAAAAATAGGGGAAATTTAAGGCTTTTTCGGCATGCTAGTATATATAGTAATGATAACCCCAACTGTCGTTATAAGCCCGAAGACAAAAGTCCACCACACGGATCGATCAATACGGAATGCAGCCCCCGCAGGCGCCCCGTCCCAGCCTACCAGCCAGAGAAGCCCAAAAACAGACGGGTCTGCCCACCGCTTCTAGATGTTCCGGTCCGGCTCCGGCTCTAGCTCCGACTCTAACTCCGACTCCGACCCCCAGTCCGGCTCCGACTCTCAGTCCGGCTCCGACTCTCAGTCCGGCTCCGACTCCCAGTCCGGCTCCAGCTCCCAGTCCGGCTCCAGCTCCAGCTCGGGCTGTGGCTAACCAGGAAGCCCGAGTCGTCGTTGGGGCGGCATGCCGAATCGCCAGTGCTTTGACGTCCGGTAACCCACCAGACGAAAGAGACCTCTGTATCGTTTACATCGTGGGTCCAGACAATACTGGAATCCAACTAGATGAGGGGGACTACCCAACCCTGCTGGTAACCTTCGAAGAGGACGTACTGAGAGGCAAGAAACCAGTGCCCAAAGCACTGATGGGCGCGCTATTCGGAGAGAATGACCACGAGTGGTACACTGACGACCCAGTCGAGGGGGATGGCAAGAATGACAAACAAGACGCCACATCGAACGCTGGTCCCCGGCGTGACAAGCCGATATCCTCACCACTAGACTATCGAGCCAGAAGGTGGGTGGCTTCACCTGAGCACCAAATGGTCAAAATGGGGGGGTTAATGTAGATGTATGATTGAAGTTATCTGGCTGCTGCTGCTTCTGCTGCTGGTTGCTGGTGCTGGTGCTGGTGGTTTTCTAGTAGTTGGACCTGGTTCTGCAGTAGCTGTATCATCTCCTGCTGCTGTTGCTGCTGCCGCCGCCGTAGTTGCTGCCGCTGCCGCTGGAGCTGTTGCTGCTGCTGGTGCTGTAGGCCTTGCTCTTGGCATCCTCCTCCTCTTCCTTGTCGTCCTCTTCCTTGTCGTCGTCGTCCTTGGCGTCGGCGTCGGCCTTAGCGGCAGCGGTGGGGGCAGCGGTGGGGGCAGCGGTGGGGGCAGCGGTGGTGGTAGCGGCGGCGGGGGGGGGGGGGGTGGGGGGGGTGCTGTTTTTGTTGGTACTGCTGCAGCTGTAGCTTCTGCTTCTGCTTCTGCTGCTGGTGCTGTTGCCTCTGCTGGCCTTCTACCTGGAATTTTCCTCCTCGACCTTCTTCTTGGTGTTGGTGTCGGGGGCGGCAGCGGCAGCAGTGTCCGGGCCTGTGGCTAGTGCCCCGCTGTTTGGTTCTCGTTTGGGGGAATGAGTGTACCGGGTCCGAAAATACTCTGGGCGACTTTTTCGTCAGTTTTCAAGATGCTTGGATTGTCCGACAGCTTCAACGAGGGGGATTTTGTCGTTGTTTTGAAGCCGTCCCTGACAACTGATTTGGCGGTCGGCAGGGGTATCGGGGGCGGCAGCGGCAGCAGTGGCAGGGCCTGTAGTGGGAGAGGTTGTCGAGCTCAATGGCTTCAACGGTGGCGCCAGTGGCGGCGCCGGGCAGGATGGAGAAAGAAAACGTCTAATTACATACAGGTGGTAATCGAGGTTGTGTCTTTTCAGCCAGGACGCACCGACGATCTCTTAAACGGAAGAGAACCGTACTCGAACTGTTCTTTCGAGAGCAGAAATGATAAAGGTTGTTGGTGGTGATGAGGACGTGGAGATGTTGTTGAAGAGTCCAGAATGGGATGAGACGCGTCGGCAGAAGTTTTGTGCACTACACTACCTGCCTTACCAGTCCCCATGGCGCGGTCGCAATTTAATTCTCTGATTCCGCAAGGAAAGTCATCCATACGTCGTACCTTACCTGGCGAGGAAGTGCTTTCAGCAGCTGGCAAGCAAGCACCACCAGGTCACGATGCAAACCCAGCAGGTTCAGTACTCCGACTACACCCAGAAGCAACTGCGCCTTCTTAGCCTCTACGCCAAGCAGAAGACCGGAAAAAGCCTGGAGCTTCTACTACCAAACTTGTAGAGCAGAAGTACCAGAGCCCGACTTCCTGGTTGTGGCCTGGAAGATGGTCGCCGGACTGCCAACTGCGAATGATGTCTGCTACTGTAGAGAGACGCCGGAAATCCACCCGCAACAATGTGGTTGTGGTGCCTTGCCTCAAGGTATTAAGTGGCGTAGGCAAAGATTGAGCTACAGTGTTCAATCAAGTAGGCGACTTGCAGAATCTGTCAATCCTCACGACTCCGTTACCCCTCACTTAATCTCATTTTCCAGGTTCTCGGTGAGACTAAGCTGCATATGTGATCTTAATGGCTCAATTGCCGTCTTTGCCGCAATGCGAGTGGCTGAGAGTGAGCGTCTGAGTGAGTGAGAAAGTCAGTCAGCACGCACGCACGCGATCAGCTGCCACGAATCTCACCTCACTTTACTGTGCCTCATCTCACCTTACCCTCGTCAGCGCGCTCACTCGCCTCCCCTTAGACCAACAGGAACTTCTCTCTTCTCCCTAGCCCATTCATCTTTGCGGCTTTCCCTGACCTGTGTCAGATAAATAAGAAGCAGATATCGCTCTCGTCACCCTTCCGTTCTGCAAGATTACCATTTTCCATCTCGTCATTTCCTTGCCGTTGTCTAGGAGGTACTGCAAAGGAACCGCCGCCTATCGCCGAGGAAGATCCCTCCTGCATCCATCCTCCGACACCAACATCTCCCTTCCCAACTGCGCTGTAACCACACGACGTCCACGATGCTGCAGCACGCAGCCCACCGCCCCATGGCCCAGTCCGGCGCCCTCTCAGCCCTCTCAGTCGCTGTCCACGGCGCTCGTCTCCGCATGTCTCCCACGTGGACCATCCGAGCCACTCACCGTTCGTATGCCGTGGCCGGTGCCCGCGTCCGCGCTTCAGCGAGAACCGGCTCACCGCGTTGGACACGTGCCTCGTCAACCGCTACCGAGACGAACACCGGCACCACAAAGCCGAAACGGTCTAGCACTCCGCAGCTCATCGGCCTTGGGCTCATTTCAGGGGCCGTCGGCTATGGGCTGGCGTATTGGCGACGTGACGGCACACCTGGCAAGGGAAAGATTCCCAGATTGGCGTCGGAACCGGCGGACATTGCGTCTCTGGTAGACTCGCCCGTCGACGGTGGCAGCTTTCAACAGGCAGACGCGAAGCTCCGCGAGGATGTCTTCGTCGGCTCGTTCAACGCCGAGAACACGAAGCCTCACGTGCACGCTGCGAGAGTCGCGAGCAACCACCCCGTCGAGGACACGATGGCCTTCTCCCTCGCTCCAGGTGTTGGCAAATCTGAGACACTTTTCAACGGTGTTTTCGACGGTCACGCGTGAGTGTACTCCTGCACGTACGCTTGACTTCTGTATGGACCAGAAAGAAGGCATTAACATCACATCGTATCCGATGTTGTGCCCAGTACCATTACTGACAAGCAAACAGCGGGTGGGCAACCTCCCTGCTCCTGAAAAAAGCCCTGATCCCAGCCGTATCGTCTCAAATCACCCAACTACCCCCGTCTACCCCAGACGAAGCCATCAACAGCGCCATCGTCAAAGCGTTCACCAGCCTCGACGAGCTCATCTTTTCCAACGCCAAAAAGGCCGTCGATGGTCTCGAAGCCGGCACCTACGAGCCCGGCGACTCGCGCGTCGTCGCGGCCATTGCTCCCGCCATCGCTGGCTCCTGCGCACTGCTGTCCGTATTCGACCCCGCCGCGCTGACAATCCGCGTCGCCTGCACCGGTGACTCTCGCGCCGTCCTTGGCTCTCTGGCCAAAGGCGCAGCATCCTATTCGTCCCTCGAGCTCTCCAAAGACCAGACCGGTTTTAACCAAGACGAATGCGACCGTCTAGCCAAGGAGCATCCCGGCGAGGAGGGCATGATCGATCCAAAAACCGGTCGCTTATTCGGCATCGCCGTCACCCGCGCGTTTGGCGATCACCGCTGGAAGTGGACAACCGACTTCATCAAGCACGTCCACGAGAACTTCTGGGGCACAACTCCGCGCCCGAAAACCGTTACGCCGCCTTACATGACGGCCGCGCCCGTCGTAACAAGCACCAAAGTCGAGGCGCCCGACTTTGTCATCCTCGCTTCTGACGGTCTCTGGGACCACATCTCGTCCGAACACGCCGTCGAGTGCGTCGCCCACTGGATCGCGGCCAAGAAGGCAGGGAAGCAGATGCCCAAGGACAAGCTCGCTGCGGACCCTGGTGTGCGAAGCAAGTTCGACATGGAGGGTGGGTGGCCGAGCTGGCTGGCGACGCCCGCGGACTTTGTAGTTGAGGACTTGGACAATGCGGCTGTGCACCTGATCAAGAACGCCCTGGGAGGGAACAGAAGGACGCTCTTCACCGGCGCGACGCTTGCTTATGCACCGTTGGCCAGGAGTGTGAGGGACGATGTTACGGTCCAGGTCATCTTCTTCCAGGATCCTGCCAGAGCGAACTGATGGGGGAAAGAGGGATGTGCGTCCTGTACTGGCTCCTTGGGAAGTCTGCCTTGTCTGGCGTCGGTCGTGCTCGCCTGGGGTCAGTCGAGGCACACTCCATAAAGTCTCGGTGTCTGCTTCCGTAGTCTTTTCCCACCTCTAAGCAAAGAAGGTGTTGCCCTGTGAGGGGGACATTAGACTTTGGTCATCGTATCTATTGGCAACAACGAGTCTCAATACATCTACTGTCCAGCGACTTCCGTTACGACCCAGGGCGACTTGCTTGTTGTTCAGAGATGAAAAAACCAATTGAACCGTGATCAAACTGCAGCTGCTAATATGTCGTCTCATGCTGGAAGAGCCTTCGTTGGAGTGGGAAGAGATGGAGAATGAAGGAAGGTCTGAGCTCTCGGGACCATTGGCAAGTGGAAGCCCGTAGGGAACCTTCACGGCACCACTCCTGGCTAGGTACCAATGAGTGGCCACCCTTCCATGTCTATTCAACAGCAAATGCCTCGGAAACCATGGGAGGAATGATCAGTCCCCTCGAGACTGCCATGGTAGCCCCATGAGACAAGCCGGGTCATATATACCGATTGCTCTGACAGATAAACAGGATGGAAGAAGCGATCTTGTGTCCGTGTGAGGGCATTGATTATTAGGGTCGTCTTTGAAGCCCAGATCAGACCAAGGGACCGTTGGATGTGAATATTCCGAGACGTCAATCAGTGGGGTTCACTAATATTCAAGACAGACGTTAGGAGCTCTACAAATTGGTTGATAAACCCAACTCGTTCTCCGTACCATAGGTAGTATGCCGACGTCTCTCTTGGAGGCGTAAGCGACGGCTTGGTATTTGGTGGACATGGCCCCTCCTGCTTCTCCAGCCACGAACCAGAAGCAACGCTCCTGCCGACTTATTTTGCATGTCATAACAGGAAAGTCTAGGGTGCCCTCAGTGGCCGTCTATTGTAAAGATCGAGACGACGTAGCTACTCTCGGATGTTTTTCGAAACTAGGTACCTAGATAGTGACCCTGCTTGGTTTCCAGGTTACGTCGTGATGGGCTGGGTGTGCCTGCTTCTCGACTGCTCGAAGCACCTGTGCGGTACAAACACGTCCGCGCCGGGGAAGGTGCACTGTATCTGTTAGATGCCGCTAGAGCAGGAGTATAAATGAACTCCTTGTGACGCGTTTTGGCGTTTTGTTCCAGTCTCTTCAATCAACGACGAGTCACAACCAGAGCCGCCCCGGCCAGCAGTTTGGCGTCGTTTCTTTTTAAAAGCTTTTGATCAGGTTTACTTTTTTTTAACAAAAACAACGACAAATTTTCAGAGTTAGTCCTTAGTTAATCGTTAAGGCCGCCAATACTCCAGTTGCTAACTATAAATAGATGTCCTCTAAGACGACGCGCCCGGCTTCGCCTCCGCCCCCCCCCCCCCCCCCCCCCCCCCCCCCCCCCCCCCCCCCCCCCCCCCCCCCCCCCCCCCCCCCCCC